>JASDQU011248488.1:0-14750 GCA_032191745.1 Picea mariana | reverse complement strand
CAGAAATATTATCTACAGAAAGAATCAAAGCATCTTGTAACACATAACTTGTTACATTTGCTTCCTTATTTCTCTCCTGATGTCCATCTCTTTGTTTCTTTGGAGCTCTGCAGTCTTTCTTTAGATGTCCTTTCTTCCCACAATTCCAACACTCTATCTTTCCAAGTCTGGATTTGGATCTTCCCTTCCTAGAATTCCCGCAGTTCCCTGGGCCCTTTCCTCTATCCTTTTGTCTTCTCGTGTTCTCAATGTTCAACGCATTACCTGATGTATCACTTGTGCTTTTCCATCACATTTCCTAACTAAGGATAACACCAACAACATCATCAAATTTTAAAGTATTTGAACCAGAGACAGAGTTACTTACAACCATGACCAAGTCATTCCAACTTTCTGGCAATGAGCACAAGATTAGAAGAGCCCTAACCTCATCATCAAAGTCCACTTTTACAGAAAATAGTTGATTAGTAACCATATTAAAATCATTTAAATGATCTGCAACAAACCCACCTTCTGACATCTTCATATTAAATAATATCTTGATTAGAAATACCTTATTGGACGCCGAGAGTTTTTCATGTAATTTATCCAATGCATCCATCAAAGACTTCATTGTCTTTTCTTTCGAAATATTGAAATCCACCGACGCTGCCAAGCTCAATTGTATCGCTCCTAGAGCCTTTCTGTCAAGAATATCCCATTCTTCGTCCTTCATGGTGATCGGTTTCTTTTCTACTCCGCCCAATGGTAGGAATAGATCCTTCTGATATAGATAATATTCCATCTGCATCTTCCATAACTGGTAGTTTTGGTCGTTAAATTTCTCGACACTAAATGTTCCCTCTTCTGCCATTGCTCCCACTCGAACCCGGAGCCCTCTTTTCCTGTGAGTTACCTTTCGCTCTGATACCAGTTGTTAGAAAAACAGGACCATGGAGAAATAAAATAAAACAAATGCGGAAACAAAACATAGAATATACACAATACAATAGAGACACAAATTTACGTGGTTCACCCAGTGTGGGCCACATCCACCAGAGAAATTGCCAGGTCCTTCCTTTATTATTATCTAGCAAATGAAGGGATACAACCTACATCAAACTCATTGTAACTTCCTTTTCTTTCTCTCATAGTCTCCTATCTTAGAATACAATATTTTCCATAATGCATAGCTGCAATACATTTCCCTCATAATAGAGGGTTTCCTTCTAGGGAAAAAATCCCTAACATAATTTCTACTATTAGATCTGCGACCTTATAATGAATGGTCCAGATTTACAATGAAATTACAATATACTTTTACAAGGAAATTTTTCCTTTGGGGGCTTCGCCCTCGAACCCCCGTCGGGGGATGCTGCCCCCAAACCCCCATCGGGGGCCCACTTGCCCCCGTACCCCATAGAGGGGGTAACCCCCCTCTGCATTCCCCCGCGTGGAAGAGTGTACATACTCTAGGTTGTCAATACTTCATGGGGTATAAACACAGATGAAAACAAAAGACCTCTGAATCAGGAAGATAATCAGGCTCCACAACCAACACAAATGTGTATGAATGAGATTATTTTGTTTATGCATGTTTATTTCTGTGAATGTGTGGATTCTAGTTTAATGAACCATTTCTAGACTATTTTATGCATGTCCATAGTTTCCATTATTTTCATATCAAGTGAAATGTCAAAATAATAAGATAGTGAATCAATTAGTTGTGTCTGCCTCATTATATTGTTAAATTCACATATTCCTTGCTTTTATGAATTATTTTTGTGCAAGTAATATAATGTTTAACTGCACTTATTTTTTATAGATCGCTCCTGATCAGGATATGATAGGATAGAATAAGAATTCATCTTAGGACAATAATTAATCATTTTAGTCTAGTTTATTTCTCTATAATTTTAATTCATCTAAGAACAATTTGTTCTCAAAATCATATTTAGATAATTAGTTTAGATCGGAAACCAGGCCAATATTCTGGTCGAAAATGCTACCCCAAATGAGATTGGGTATTGTTATTGCACAAGTGCTAGGTTGGGAAAATCCTGACCCATCCACCAAGTGGTGACAACTTTAGGACACTACACACAATGTCACCTCAATGTAGGTCCTGCACTTCAAGGGTGAGTAGGTCACTCTAGGGAGGCAATCTTGGTGACCCTAGGGGGAAAAGGGATGCGAAAAATGGAAAGGAAAGAAAGAGATCCCTAAGGTCACATATCTATATGGAAAATTGAAAGAAAATACGAGTCTCAAGTGGTTTAAAGGCTGCCAAATAATTGGGTGAAGTTTTGAGATGTTGGTACCTGCCCGAGACACAAGAAAAATCACTTTTCAATGATGTATGTTAGTTGTATCATAAAGTTAAGATTGATATCCCTAATTTGAATAAATAGATAAAAATATATATTATCAAGGAAGAATTATTATATCTGCTTAAAATATTTCTTAAAGTCAAGTGAGATATGCTTGAAACAAATAGATAATGACTAGAGAAACTTCACAATTTATAGCATGAGACTTTAGCAATTAGATGTGGCTGTCATATATATTGTATGCAGAAGTATTTTTTCAGCCTTATGGATGTATAAATATTTTTATAACGTAAGTAAAATCAGCCACAAAAATCCTCAAAGAAGACACCCAAAAATTCCTTAAACCTAGTAGAACAAGTTAGCAAACTTTTAGCAAATTTTGGTGGTGAAAGCACAAGTTAAGAGTGACTTCATCTTAGGGTTTCTAAAGTGAAACTATCAGTCTTATGGCTGTAGAAAAACAAGCCCTATATCAGAAATTTATCCAACAAAAATTACTCGTAATTACCTCAAAAGGTGCGCTTAGGTTAGTAGTGGGTGAGGGAAAATTTTTAGGGCTAGTCTAGGGTTAGTTTAGGAGAAAAAGGGGTTAGTAGGCTAGGGTTAGAGCATCCCTAACGGCTGTAGGTTAGTTTTACTATAGAATAAATAAATTTTGGTTGAAAGGGGATGCCCTAAGGGAGGAAGAATCCCCAAGGCATCAAGATCACTATCCAAAAGAGACAACTTTAAAACTTGAAATTTGTACGTTTACCAAGGCAACCTTTACTTGAAAAATAAATGATAGCAACAATGTAGAAACCTTACCAATTCAAGAAAAAAGATAAGACAAACCACCATAAAATCTAGAGAAAATCCTTCCAAGGCTAGTGCATCACTTCCATCAGCCAATAATCCAATACTTAACCATAAACAAAAGAAAAAGAGAGAGAACTATCCAAAGAGAACAAAAATTTCAGTCCAAGTATCCTCTCACAATGGAGAGTTATATCAAAAATGAGATCTTATGATGTTTATTTATACAAAATGTCACTCACATAGTTTTTCCACAAAATTAAGGGTAAACCAAAATACTAGGGGTCAACAACACTAATCTTTCCCCTTTTACAAAGTAATATTAAACAATTATTTTTAATTTCACTTTTGCACAAAGAAAAACCCTAAAATGAAGGTGACGTCTCCCTTTAGGGGGCATTTTGGCACTAGGAGAAGGTCATTGGTGATGGAGGAGTGTAGAAAGGATTCCCAAATCCACATGCCAATCATCCAAGTCACTTCCTTAATGTTCAAATCCTCAAACCCCTCAAAACTTCCTTGTGCCAATGCATGCCAACCTCACCACCAAACCCTAACCCCCCTAAGTGATGGCATGCCTCTAAAGGTGTCGTTTTACCTCTCCTAGGAAAAACGTTTTTCATGTGCGGGCTAGGTTATGTCTTCGAAGTCATCTTCTAGGCCTTCAATTTTTTATCTCTCTCATATGGCATGTGGGCCCTTGGAATCCACCTATGGGATTCAAGCCCCATGGAATCCCAAACTAGGCTTGTTCTTCCAAACTTTTCCACCAACTAGGCCCTGTAAACACAAATAAGCATGCCCTCCAAGGATCTCAATTCATAACATCATGATAAGTGAATCCAATCAATAAATGAGCCACCTAAGAATGTGCATCAAATATTACTATGTCAAACAATTAAGTGCTCAAAGACATTATGCAACTTTTCAATATTGAATATGGGAGGGTTGACGAGGTGTCCTATTGGGTAGATCTTGCCCTAGGTCAAGGAGAGTTTCCAAGAGATCCCTCTATAAGCTGTGTAAAGTGGATGAAGCTGTTAAGGGTCAAGATTCAATGGGAATGGGGTTCATGACATACAAGGGGTTGTAGTCTCTCATTCATGGGTTCCTTTGTAGAGGGTGTGTGGTACCTTCATCCGCAATGCACTTTTTCCAAGCCCATTATTTTTCCATTCTTTCATAAATTTAAGGAAAGGTTGAAGGCCACTTCCCTAGTGTTGTGTCCATAAAATGGTAGTGTCACCCACAAACACCTAGTGGAACTGATAAGTGTGGCTCGTGATGAGACCCACTTTCTCTCAGCCATGCAACTGAGAGCCATTACCCTGACTTGGTGACCAGATGATGGTAATTTCATACCACTAGATATTCATGGACATGATAGGTTGGCTCGTGATGATACCTCCTATCCTCCAACTAACCTTTTAAGAATTCTTAATCATATTTTTTGTGGGTCCCCCTTTTCTCAAAAATAAGTGTTTCATTGCTTTCTTGCATGATCCCTGGGAGAAGCATACAGAAGGTTCATACATAGTCTTTTATATTTTACCCAACATCAATCCTCTAGTCCTTTAAACCCTTCTTCCAATAGAATGAAGGACAACCCCTTGTTGGATAAATACACCCTAAAATCCCAATATATAAGGAAATGGGGGAAAATAGTGATGGAAATTTGGTAAGTATGGTCCAGAACGATACGATGGATATTCAAGGGAGTTCCTAGTAGAAACGTCATCCCCAAGGAAGACCACTTACTAGGGAACAATGTCAACCACCAAGGTGAAGCAAGAAAAAAGGCATAATTTCCAAGTATATATCATGAAATCTAGAGCAATCTAAGATACAACATACTTAAATGCCTTAAATATTGAAATGATGTTCACCATAATATTGTCTTGTACCTCATGGAGAAAGGCCCATTGCCTTCTGGAAGCCAACTGATGTGGTGGATGACATGAAAATCTATGACCTCTATGGTGGTGAGAAGGGTCTCTATATTTGCAAAAGGATATTCTTGGTCATGCATTCTCTCGGCACTCCATATATGCAACCTAAGGGCCTCGAGACATAATCTCCTTATTTATCCACAAAATGGGGATACCATCTTGCTCCAACTTGGGGACATGTGCTTGACGTAGAGTGCATGACAACTGCAACATCTCCTGGTAGATATGTTCCTTCCAAAACTCATACAAAGGGATCAGAGCATCTAGGGTGGTTCTATCACCCTTTATCCATATATATATATATAATCCAAAAGAAGACTTAATCTAGAAAAGAAAATTTTTGACATTTTTTCAAAAATTTATAAACTAAGCATGAAATCAATATGAAAGTACAACAAAATGAAAATGAAATGCATCTAAAATAATATTAGAAATCAAGATGAAAATGCTTGCAAATGCAGGTAACAAAAATGACTTACCTACTTACCTGGGGCCTTGGGTCCTTGAAGATCACATGATGGATGATGTCAGGTGAATTCATACAACCAATGCAACCAATTGATCATCTCATCAAAGTATCTCCCCCTATGCTTAATCATATAATACAAAAAAGATAAGTCAAACATATAATAATCATGGGTATAAACACACATATAATTGATCATGAAATAAAACTCTTGGAGATGGGTGGGAGGGAGGAAATATTGTTGGAAAGAATATCCTCCATTGTGATCATGCAAACCCTTCCTAAAAGTGAAACCACAACCCTAGTCAATCTATCTCTGAAGAGGACTATCATATATAGACGAATGTCCATCTTCACTTACATGCAAAGATCCACTGCTTGTTGAAGACTGAGGGGAGATGAGAGAGAGGAATAAGAATGCATGGATTATTGGAGAAGAATATAAGAGGTAATGGATAACCTCATGTCTAGATAAAAAAATTCTCCCTCCAACTTGGGAAATGTTGCTTCTTTATCTGCAAATTCCCACTGAAAGTCTCAATATTATAGTATTTCCGCTTGGTAGTGTGGACCTTGGAGTGCCCCGGGCTAGCCATGACCTAGTGTATATAAAAATCTAAGCATAATGGCTGAAAATCCTCTCAGAATAAATATATATCAAGGGATGACTGAATATCACCCTGAGTATATTGTGACAAGCCACCCTCTAAAGGGCAGAACAAATTTGTAATTATATCTTCACTCAGATGCGAAACATATGAATCATACATGCGTGAAGACCAATTTTATGATGATGATAACTCAAACCCCTTTTCTTGAGGGATGCCCTCAATATCATAAATAGGGTCTCTATTGAAAATGAGACAACCAAAATCCCACCTGCATCTACCAGTCTGTATGAAAATTTCTATATGCTCATCATCCATGTCAAAGGGTTCTTTCATAAGGCTATCAGTATGACTGAAAATGACCATTTCTTCATATTTGTGCGGAGGAGGAGTAGATGCATGGATGTATTCAACTGGATCTTCAAATTATTCTTGGTAGCTTTCTTTAATGTCAATGGCAAGGAATAACTCTCTAACGCGATTCATCATTTCCTCAACAGTTTTATTAGCAACCTTTTCCTTTTCCATCTATAATAATTCCATCTTCGAATCATAACAATTTTTGGATGAGGGTTCATCCCATGGTTCCATAATTCCATTGACCAAAAGGACACCTCAATGGAGTCTCCAGGTGAGATCAATTCTCACCAAAGGAGGGAAAGGTGGGTTCGTGGAAAGTGGAGTCGCTAGACACGCTTCAAGGGAAATTTATCAAGGGTGGAAAAGGGAACATTTTTCAATGGAGTCACTGGGAAAGCTAAGGGATAGAGGATTTGCGAGGTAATATTTCCAAAGTGTCTTTAGGGAATGAAGAGGATTCAAAATCCTCCCCCAAAACAACACCAAAATGTTATTTCACAAGTTGTAGGTTGGGAAAATCCTGACCCAACCACCAAGGAGTGACAACTTTAGAACACTACACCCAATGTCACCTTTATGTAGGTCTTGCACTTCAAGGGTGACTAGGTCACTCTATGGAGGAAATCCCAATGACCCTAGGGGGAAAAGGGATGCGAAAAAGGGAAAGGAAAGAAAGAGGTCCCTAAATTCAAATATATAGATGGAACATGGAAAGAAAATATGAGTCTCATGCGGTTTAAAGGCTGCCAAAGACTTGGGTGAATTGTCGAGATGTTGTTACCTTCCCGAGACACAAGAAAATCCACTTTGCAATGATGTATGTTATTTGGATCAACAGGATAAGCTTGTTTTCCTTAATTTGCAGAAATATACAATAATATATATCAGCAAGGAAGAAGTAATATAGCTTCTTAAAAGATTGCTTAAAGTCAAGTGAGATGTGCCTGTAACAAATAGATAATGAATAGAGAAACTTCACAATTTATAGCATGAGGCTTTATCAATTAGATGTGGCTATCATAAATATTATATGCAGAAGTAAATTTTCAACCTTATGGCTGTAGAAATATTTTTATGACATCAGTAAAATCATCCACAGAAATCCTCAAAGAAGACACCCAAAAATGTCTTAAAACTAGTAGAACAAGTTAGCAAACTTTTAGCAAATTTTGGTGGTGAAAGCACAAGTTAAGAGTGACTTCATATTACGGTTTCTGCAGTGAAGTTATCAGACTTATAGCTGTATAAAACCAATCTCTATATCAGAAATTTTATCCAACAAAAATTACTCGTAAATAGCTCAAAAGGTGCACCTAGGTTAGTAGTGGGTGAGGGAAGCTTTTTAGGGCTAGTCTAGGGTTAGTTTAGGAGCAAAAGGGGTTAGTAGGCTAGGGTTAGAGAATCCATAATGGATGTAGGTTAGTTTTACTACAGAATCAATAAATTGTAGTTGAAAGGGGACACCCTAAGGGAGGAAGAATTTCCAAGGCATCAAGATCACTATCCAAAAGAGATAACTTTAAAAATTGAAATTTGTATGTTTACCAAGGAAAAAATTTATTTCTCCAATGCAAATAGTAAATGACAAGTTCCTTTAAAATAAAGGGTTAATGGAGTTAAGCAAATAAATAGCTATAGGTACTACCTCCTTGTGGGTGTAAATCCTCTTACTCCCCAAGGAAAGTATCTCTAGCTAGGGTTTAGGCTAAAAGGGTGTATGCCCTTATACTTATATTAGAAAAACCTTTTTAAACCAATAGAATGTAAGAATAATATGATGGAGACTAAGGTGGGGGTGTATGCCCTTAAAATTCCCACCTATCTCTATAAAATAGCCTTGAATTGAAAAATAAATGATAGCAACAATTTAGAAACCTTACCAATTCAAGGAAAAAGCTAAGACAAACCCCCATAAAAGCTAGAGAAAATCCTTCCAAGGCTATTGCATCACTTCCATCAACCAATAATCCAATACATAGACATAAAAAAATCACAAGAGAGAGAAATATCCAAAGAGAGCGAAAATTTCAGTCCAAGTATCCTCTCACAATGGAGAGTTATATCTAAAATGAGATCTTATGATCTCTATTTATACAAAATGTCACTCACATAGTTTTTCCACATAATTAAGGGTAAACCACAATACTAGGGTTCAAAAACCATAATCTTTCCCATTTTACAAATTAATATTAAACAATTCTTTTTAATTTCACTTTTTCGCAAAGAAAAACCCTAAAATGAAGGTGTCATCTCCCTTTAGGGAATGTTTTGTCACTAGGAAAAGGTTGTTGGTGATGGAGTGTACAAATACTTCCCAAATCCACATTTCAATCATCCAAGTCACTTCCTTCATGTTCAAAGTCTCAAACCCCTCAAAATTTCCTTGTTCCAATTCATGTCAACCTCACCACCAAACCCTGACCCCCCTAGGTGACGCCATGCCTCTAAAGGTGACATTTTTCCTCTCCTAGGTAGAACGATTGTCATGTGGGGGATAGGTTATGTCATCCAGGTCATATTATAGGACTTCAAATTTTTATCTCTCTCATCTGGCATGCATGCCCTTGGAATCCACCTGTGGGCTTCAATCCCCATGAAATCCCAAGATAGGATTTTTCTTCCAAAAGTTTCCATCGACTAGGTCCTGCAAAGACAAATAAGCTCTCCCTCCAAGGATCTCAAGTCATAAAATCATGATAATTGAATCTAATCAATAAATGAGCCACCTAAGCATGTGCATCAAATATTACTATGTCAAACAATTAAGTGTTCAAATATATTATGTGACTTTTCAAGCTTGAATATAGGAGGGTTGACAAGGTGTCATATTGGATAGATATTTCCCTAGGTCAAGGAGAGTTTCCAAGAGATCCCTCTCTAAGCCATGTAAAGTGGATGAAGCGATTAAGGGTCAAGACTCAATGGGTATGGGGTTCATGAAATACAAGGTGTTGTAGTGTCTCATTCATGGGCGCCTTCATAGAGGGTGTGTGGTACCTTTGTCCACAATGCTATTTTTCCAATCCCATTATTTTTCCATTCTTTCATAAATTTAAGGAAAGGTTGAAGGCCACTACCCTAGCGTGGTGTCCAGAAAATGGCAATGTCACCCACAAAAACCTAATGGAAATGATAAGGTTGGCTCATGTTGAGACCCCCTTTCTCTCAGCCATGCAATTGAGAGCCATTACTCTAGCTTGGCGACCAGATGATGGTAATTTCATACCACTATATATTAATGGACATGATAGGTCGTCTCGTGATGAGACCTCCTATCCTCCAACTAACCTTTTAAGAATTCTTAATCATATTTTTTGTGGGTCCCCTTTTTCTCAAAAATAAGTTTTTCATTGCTTTCTTGGGTGATCCCTGGGTGAATACTCTATAAGTTTCATACATAGAATTTTATCTTTTTCCCTAGATCAATCCCTCTGGTCCTTCATCCCTTTCTTCCCATAGAATGAGGGATAACCCCTTCTTGGGTCAATACACCCTAAAATACCAAGAAACAAGGAAATGGAGGGAAATAGTGATGGAAAGTGGTAAGTATGGTCGGGAACAATACGATGGCTCTTCAAGGGAGTTCCTAGTAGAAAACTCATCTACAAGGAACACCACTTACTAGGACACAATGTTAATCACCAAGGTGAAGCAGGGAAAAAGGAATAATGTCCAAGCATATATCATGAAATCTAGAGAAATCTAAGATACAACATACTTAAATGCCTTAAATATTGAAATGATTCTCACCATAATACCGACTTGTACCTCATGGAGAAAGGCCTACTTCCTTCCAGAAGCCATATGATTTGGTGGATTCCATCTGAAAAAATACGACCTCTATGGTGGTGAGAAGGGTCTCCATCTGTGCAAAAGGATATTGTTGGTCATGTAGTCTCTCGGCACTCCATATATGCAACCTAAGGGCCTTGAGATATAATATCCTTAGTTGTCCAAAAAATAGGGATAAAAGGTCTAATTGGGACTTACCATCAAGAATTCTCCCTTAACTAATTGAATGGGTCATTCTGACCCATCAACAGAAATGGCGCTAGAAGGAGGGCCATCGAACTGAATGGCTACAAAGAAAGCTCAAATCCCTACCCGTTCTACCATAATTGTTAACAATACTCAACATAATTGTTTTCATCAACCTCACCTTAATAACGCTTCACACCTGCCATAATATTTCATGAACACTCCTGCTAAAAATACTTCTCAGTGTATTCATTATTAGTATGAATCTGTATTTTATTTTCCACGACCATCTTGACCATCCCAAAGATTGACACCATAGTCAGAAAATATTTTGAATGAACTGATCGTGGTCTTACCAAACAGTGGAGTAGGAAGATTGGTCAACTTCCCATCGACTATTTGTTACCCCAGGGTTAATAATATTTACCCAGTGAGGACTCGTTCTTCTCCCAATATTTCACTTACCAGGAAAACCCTATTGTTGGAACCCCGGAGTATCATATACCTTCATCTCTTAACGAATTTGTATAATCCTATGATTTTGAACCCAAATGTTTACTAGTCACTAGTGCTGGTGTTATTCCTCCCTCACCACCAAACTCTCCCCATCTCACACCAAGCAGTGAATCAAAAGAGAATTATGAAGAAGAATAAAATTCTCAATTTGAGTCTAAAGGAGAAGGACACTTACAATTGGTATTATATAATCCTCAAGTCATCGCTGGCACCAACCCAACCCCAAATCAACCTTATGAACCTTGGCTACTCTTAGACACTATATTTGTACCTAGAGTACTCCATGACCTACCTAAGCACCCCGAAAAGGTTCTCCCCAAGTTTGATCCAAAGAAGAAAGATTTGGTCGAAGACCATGTCAAGAAGTTCCTATCGGCCATAAGGCTACAAAATCTTTGATACGAGGATGTTGCATGTAGGTTATTCCCTCATACTTTTGAGAACAAAGCCACCACCTGGTTCTACTCCCTAGATGAAGCCTCTATTAATAGTTGGAGAATATTCGAGACTATTTTCCTTAAGAAATTTGGGGAAGATAAAACACCAACCACCTTGGTCTTAGATATTTCAAGAATAAAAAAGGATACCAATGAAAAGTTTAAAGATTTCAATCAAAGATTATTTTCCTTAAACAGATTCCTCGGGATTTTGAACTTGCTGAAGATGTCACAATCAAATTTTACACTTCATCTTTGCCCATGTCCATGGCCTTGTTTGTAAAAAACACAGAGAAAGCTACCTTAGAAGCAACTTTTCAAGAGACCCTAAAAATGGAAAAAAATATGCTTATTCTAAAGAGAAACCCAGGGGACAAATCCTCCAAAGATAAATCTAAGACTAAGGCTGAAGCCCTTATTATCAATTCTTCAGAAGAAAATAATGATATTGATTATATGGATATGTAATCCCTCCACAAAATTATCAAGAAATTGTCTAACAATATGATTGATTTAAAGAAACACAATGGAGAAGGCTCTTCTAATACCAAGAAATTTTTTAAATTTCCACCTAAGAAAGATAAGAGCACTCCCCAATCAACAAAAACCCTATGTCATATTTGGAAGGGATTAATATGGAAGATATTTTCCAAGCCCTACAACATTGGGCCACTAAAAATCTAATTGAATCTAAAGAGGGAGAAGAAGATGAAAAATAACAATCGAAACAAACCCAATAATCAAATGAAGTACCTGAGCAACAAGTGAATTCATTCAGGGACATTGCATATGGAGTGGAAGAATAAGGATAAGTAGAAGAAATACATATGTCCCAGAATGTTGTAACCACTAGAAGTGTAATCAAGAATACTTCCTCAGAAACCCCTACTTCTTTCGAACCTCCTAAAAATGATTCTCACACACATAAAAAACCAGATACTCCTTCCAAAATGATTGTTCCTTCTAATTCTGCCACAAAGTTAGAATATGATTTCTTGGAAGACTTGAAAATAACTAAGGACAATATTTCTCTATTCGAGCTTATGAAGCTTCCTCAAATTCAAGAGAATTTCATCAAAACGCTTCAAGGTAAGGCTGCCAAAAATTCTAAAGAAACAAATGTGGGAGAAAAGAAAGGTACAAGTAAATCTTCCCCATATGAGGATACCCATACACTTAAAAGTCGACTAGTTTTGAACACCTCCTTATCAGGGAAAAGGTCTAGATCCACCACTCCACCTTTTCTGGTTACTTTTGATATTTTTAACAGGAATGTAGATAATTGTATGATGGATTATGGTGCCTCTTCAAATGTGATGTTTTTTAAAGTGTGTGAACAAATTAACATCAAGCCTAGACAATCTGACATTCAAATTATAATATTGACATAAACAAAGTTAAATTGATAGGGGAATTGAAAAATGTTTAATCATAATGTCTTCAAACCCTAAGATACATCAAACTATTGGCATCATAGTTGTGGATATACCTGATACTTATGGAATGCTATTGAGCATAGATTGGTATGCTACACTTAAATGGTATTTTTCCATAGACTGGTCACACCTTTGGCTACCCTATAATGGAAAACCCAACCAAATCAGGATTGATAGGGAACGATACATGAAACATGTGGTGAGAAGATTGAATGAATCAAACGAACCTGTAATGTTTAATAATTTTTTTCTGGGTAATTATTCATGTGATTCATTCTTAGGAAACTATTGTGTTGAGACCTCATCCTATGCAGAATCAAACACACCATCTGAAATCCTTCAGTGCACTCAAATTGTCGAGCCCCACTGTGATATAACTTATGTAAATAGCCAGAAAAATGTATAGTCTAACTTAGTATGTAGAGATAATATAGAAGTTGTTTTCTCAATGTACTAACCACACTAATATTGAAACAAAAGAAAATCACAAGTCCATACATAATCTAAAGAGAGACCCTAATATGTGGACATTTTTCTTTGACTGGTCAAAATCTTTTGAAGGTGCATGTTTTGTCTGCATTCTAAAATATCCAAATGGAAAGAAACTCATGATAGAATGCAGGCTAGATTTCAAATTCACAAATAATATTGTTGATTATGAAGCTCTGCTACAAGGATTAAGGAAAGGAATTGACTTATAATCCAAGAAGATAAAGGTATTTGGTGACTCTAAGATAGTCATAAGGAAGGTAAGATATAACATACATTGTCTCTCCAGTCATACTAAACACTACCAGCCTGAGGTATGGGAATTGATCAAGTCATTTGATGCATTTAATATCAGTCTTATTCCTCGTTCTTTAAATTTTGATGTTGATTTATTAGCTAATGTAGCTTTCTGGATTATTCCTTCTAAGAAATTATTACTTGATACCTTTTTTTGGAACTTCTTTACAGACCTTCGATACCATATAATGTAACCAACTCGAGTATCTTTGATGACAACAAGAAGATTAAGAGTTTCTTACACCTGGAAGACACCTTCAAAGACTCCATAATTGAGGAAGATCAACATGATAGAAAAATCAACGCATACGTTCTAGGATCAATCAATCAATCAATAGAGAAAAAAAAAATGAGACAGATAAACAACATCATCAAAGTGTGATATGACTAGAAAAAATTTATGACCTTCGAGACAAGTTTAAGAAGGTGACAAATTGCAATATGAAGTGATAAATTTGGGATCTTATAAAATGACCCAGACCATCAACCTGGGAAAGAAATGTTCTCCCAGATAAATAAAAAAATTCATTAAGTTGTTTAAAGAATACAAAGACATATTCACCTAGACATATGATTATCTCAAGACGTACGACACAAATATTATTTAGCATGTTATTCCTATGAAGCCACAAACCAATCTTTTTAAGAAGAATCTGATGAAGATGCACCCAGGCTTGGAACCACAAGTAAAAGTCGAGCTTAATAAGTTGTTAGCTGCCAAAATAATCTTTCCATCCAGGCATAGCCAATGGATCTTGAATCTTGTACCTGTAAGGAATAAAAATCGAGATATACAACTCTGTGTCTATTTCATAAATGTCAATAAAGCTTCAGAGAAAGAAAATTATCTAGTTCCTCTGATGGAGAAAATATTGCAATTTGTATCTGGTTCCAAAATTCGCTCACTACTGAATGGTTTTTCTAGTTACAACCAAGTTCATGTTGCCCATGACGATCAAATGAAAACTACTTTTGTTGAGATATTGTAACTGCAAAGAGTATTCTATTTATTATTGAGTCATTATTCATTATATCAATCCCCTTTTGTGGATTGATCATGTCGGGAATTGTAAATGACCAAATCCCCTTTTGCAGATTGGTCAAACCCTA
>JASDQU011248487.1:40986-52151 GCA_032191745.1 Picea mariana | reverse complement strand
GATTAATCCACAATGGGGATTAATCCTATAAATAATATATCAAATAATAATAAGAATACTCTTTGCAATTACATTATTTCAACATCATCATGACCATCTTTATCACAAAAGTTGCAATGTCTGTTAGTATTCTTACTTTTATATATTGCTCCTTTGTCACCATTAGGAGTTGAAGTTGTCTGAGCGGGTTTGGGACCCTTATGTTGTTTGTTGTTGTAGAAAGGATGTTGCTTCTTGGGATACTTGGGTTTATCTTTCTGTTGGGCAACTAAGGCTTTGTTGGAGGTACCTGTAGTGTTGATCACTCCAAGTTGTACAAGCTTATCTTCCTCTCTAATCAAAGAAGCACAAAAGGACTCAAGAGTGGGTTTTTCATAAGCTTTCCCTAGAGCCTCTCTCATGGCATAAAAGGTAGATAAAAACACATAATATGCACTACCTAGCTTAGAACGAATAAGATATATGCAACACTCTTCCTCCATTTTTATCTTACATTCTTCACATAAAATTCTGAGTGTTTTAAACTTAGATAGACAGTCTCCAAGGCAAGAAAAACCACTTGGACTCAAGGTCGATATTTGATTTTCTAACTATTGTGCTTGAATAATATTAAGTTTACCAAGCACATATTCAATCGTGTTCCAAGCTTCTTCGGGGTCATCAATTCCTTGAAGGTGGTACTTAAATCAGGAGAGATGGACATTCCGATTAGTCCATGTGCTTCGGCATTCCTATTATCCCATTTGGATTTATTATCATCATCAGTGGGTGTTGTTTCCTTTCCCAAGGTAATCCGGTACAGGCCTTTACTTCTTAATAAATCTTCCATATGTGATTTCTATTGGAAGTAGTTGTTGCTGGTAAGCAAGACATTACTTGTAGAATCCATGTTAAATATGTAGATAATGTGGATTTAAAAACTGAAACTAATGATCTTGATGGAAAGATCTCAAAAATTTATGCGGTTTTAAAAAAAACGGCACTGAAAATGGACTTCCGATGTGAGAGTTAAGCCTTTTTTAAAAAAAGGCATAAACGGTAACCAAATAACCACATGATAGTGTAAGCTACTTTATGAAGTGACCCACTTTTATAAAGAGAAGTGGGGATCACTTTTACAATGAAGTTACCTTATAACATAAAATTTGCATGCAAAATAAATAACTCTAAAATAAAATATAAATCTACTTATAGTGATTCACTTTTATACTTGATGTGAAAAGCACTTTACAATTTTTAGCATGAACTTTTAACTCAAGACCTCTTACTTAATAAGGCAAGTTTTAACCAAATTTTCTAGGAAAACATATTGTAATATTCAGAAGGAGGATTGGGGGTGGTGGTGGTGTTGTTGTTGTCATTGGAGAGCATGCTAAAAAAAAACTCTTTTCACACAAGAAAAAAATTTCACTTCTCGATGACAACAAGGGTTAGATCTCGGTTAGCTTACCTGGAAGATGCACCTTTTCCTATCTGTTTCTGATTTTCTGAGATCGCACAGGGCGCGGGGAAAAGAGAATATGCAGATCTAAAAGAGTAGAAACCCAGAAATAAAAAATACAAATCAAAATAAAATCAAAATAAAACTTTGTAGAAATTTAAAAAATGTGTATTCAGGCTTTATACCTTCGGATCTAACTGTAATGGCCATATCTTGGGAAAACGGAAACCTTTTCAAGTGAAATGAAAAGTGTTCTTAAATTAAACGAGTGATATGAACGCAATGGAACAATCCTCTCAGCCCATAAATGTACAAAAATGCTAGAAAATGGAGATGAGGCAACTCGGCTTCACGATCTCGATCTACAACAGGAGCGGGTCTTCAAACAATCTCTGATACCATGTTCGACAACACAGGTATTCCAACAAAGGGAGAACACCTTCAGTAGAAACTCACATAAGCAGATCAAAGATCAACACACCGATGTTTTCACGTGGTAAAACCCCTATGGGGAAACATCCATGGCCCCAGGGAACGCGGCCACTTGGAGCAGTTTATTAATGCAAAGAAAAAGATTACAGAGAGATTTTACAAGAGATTTTCTCACAATCGATCATCGGCAAATGACCCTCCATGCTCTTTAAATAGAGATCATGGACCAATTGGGTGTTAAGCCACGGATCAATGGTCGTTAATATCGAGGAGAGTATGAACCATAGGATCACTCTATGTCAGGAACATATCATGACTGTCAGATTTCCTAACTACAAATGCATACTAATGCATACTAAAGACACTTTACCTAACGACACAATAGACCAAGTAGATCTTACTAACTCCTAAGTGTCTAAATATCCTAACAACCTTGATCCTATAAAACTCAAACCAACTTGGAGAAATAAGAGAGTAGGGGATGCCAATGTAGCCAAAAGATTGGATCGTTTCTTGATAAAGGACACTTTGTTGGAAAATCCTATACAAATGAAGCAGTGGATCGGTTATGGAGGCATCTCAGATCATTGTCTGATTTTTCTAGATATAATAAAAGGGTCGAACAAGCTACCAAGCCCTCTCAATTTCAACCAGACCTATTTAACCGACGACTCTTTCACCAAATTGGTTAGAGAAAACTGGTCCCCCTTTTTCTCTAGAAAGAAATTGCATGGTTGGTGCTCACTTTGTTAAAAACCTCCAAAGAATCAAAGTTAAAACGAAGAGTTGGGCTTATCAGAAACTACTTTCGGAGGACTTGGAACTCAAAAATATGGAAAACCAAATAAATATTTTGTTGGAGGAAGAAGGGGGTGGATCTGCATCATTAGAAACTAAGAAAAAAATTCTTAGAATGGAAGAACAGAGAAATATACTAATCAAGGAAAAGGAAGAAATGTGGAGATTAAAAAGTAGATCCATATGGATGAAAAGTGGAAATGAGAACACAAAAAAAATTCAAGCTTATGAAAAAGGTAGAAAGTGTTCTAACACCATTTGGCATCTTAAGGACCGAGATGAAACACAAGAACATACCTTTGAAGGAATGTCAAGAATGGGGAAAAAGTACTTCCAAGATCTCTACAAAGAAAAAAACAAGGCTACCATAGAAGAAGTGATCTGAATGACACAATACTTCCCTAGTTTTACAAATGAGGAGGATAGCATAATGCTAATGGAGGAGGTAACCTTAGAGGAATTAAAAGGAGTGATGAGCAGCTTTCAAAAGGAAAAAATCCTAGGACCGGATGGATGGACCATTGAGTTTTTCCTAGGATTATTTGATCTACTTGGCTAGGATATTCTAAGGCTAGTTGAAGAGATCAGGTTAACAGGTCAAATGCCACTCAGCCTAAACTCCACTTTTATAGCATTAATCCCCAAAAAAGAAAGCCTAGATTCATTGGATGATTTCAAACCAATTTCATTGTGAAATTGCATTTACAAGATCGTGTCCAAAGTCTTAGCAAGAATATTAAAAAGAATCCTCTCAGATAAAATTTCGCTTGAACAGTTCGTATTTCTGGAAGGAAGACATATCCATGAAGCGATAGGGGTGGCATAAGAAGAATTACACAACATCAATTCCATAAAATTAAAAAGTGTTGTTCTAAAAATCGATCTCTCCAAATCCTATGATAGAGTAAGTTGGTTCTTTCTATGTCTTCTCTTAACACATTTAGGCTTTGCAGTCCCCTTCATCGGATGGATTATGTGTTGCATCACTATTGTCTCCTTCTCAGTGCTCATAAATGGTTCGGCATCACCTTTTTTTAGATATGAAAGGGGCTTAAGACAGGGCTTCCCACTCTCCCCTCTGATTTTTCTCCTAGTAGTTGAAGGCCTAAGCAGGGCACTCGCAGCTGAAAAAATTTCAAGATCCTTTCCCGAAATTAATATCACTACTTCTCTCCAAGTTACTCATCTTATTTTTGTGGATGATATACTTATCTTCACTTCGGGATCCATATCGGAGGCTGGGACCCTAAAAAACATTTTAAATATCTTCTCCAAATCTACATGAATGCTCATAAATGAAGAAAATTCCACCCTCACTACTTTTTTACTCTCAGATAGAGAAAAAGGAATTTTTAGATATTTTTTTCTCTTCTCAGAAAAGACTTTAGAAGAAAGGATGAAGTATCTGGGTTTTGTTTTAAAACCAAATGACTACAGGAAAGAGGACTAGACTTGCCTTCTAAAAAAACTAGAAAAAGACTTTTATCCTGAAGTCATAGATGGATTTCCAGGGAAGGTATACTAGTCTTATTTAAATCAGTCTTGGAAGCTATTCCAATTTTTTGGATGTCACTCTCTTGGATTCCTAAAGGAACATTGGAGGAAGCTCAGAAAATTACCTTCATATTTCTTTGGAGTGGGAAAAAAGATTCACATGTGACACCTTGGGTTCGATGGAAAAGGATTGATGTCCCAAAGGCCATAGGAGGATGGGGACTAAAAAACATTCATGTTTTCTCAAAAACATTGGCTGCAAAAGGGGGTTGGCGATTGATAACCACAAATAGTCTCTAGAAATATTTGAAATGAGCATCGGTCATTTGGAAGGCTATTATCAATTACTTCTCAGTTATCGGGGAAGGACTGGTTTGGAAAATTGGAAATGGTCACCAGGTGAGGTTGGGTGTAGACCCATGGATGGACAGTGAAGAAAATCACCTTCTTTCAGATCATATTACTCTTCTTTTAAGAATCAAAGTCTTTGACACTTTAGACAAACTTGTCGATCCAGATACCACAATTTTTTGGACTCAAGGATGGAAATTGGCCACTGGTCTCGGAATAAATGATGCAGATACAACAGAGTTGGAAAGATACATTACAGTCTTGAGAAAAACACAAGTAATATTAAGGGACCAAGAGGATGAACTTGTTTGGGACCGAACTACCTCAGGTCTCTACACTCCAAAGAAAAGGTATAACTTCTAAATCCAAGAAAAAGTCCAAGCAGAATCAGTATGGTGGTGGAAAAAACTCTGGAGAATAAATTGTCCTGCAAAATCAAAACTTTTTATGTGGAGTATGTTAACAAACAAGGCTCCAACGTGGGACATACTCCAAAAAAAAAAAATCATGGCCCAGGTAGGTGTCCTCTGTGTAAAACAGACGAAGAAATGACACAACACCTCTTCATAGGTTGTCATTATATATAAGAGGTGTGGACAGAAGTGTCTAGAATTCTGAAAAAACACTTTCATTGGACTGACCACTCTTTGGAAAAATCCTAGAGGAACTGGTGGGAGAACAAAAGTTTTAAAAGCTACAGATTGTTTCCCCTACTGATCATATGGGTTGTATGGCTTGCTAGGAATGAATTCATTTTTAACGAGTATTTTCTAGCACCCGAAAAGACCACTCTCAAAATCTTGGCCATCCAATCCTCTTACTTACCAACTGAAGGGAGACTCAAGACAAGAATTATAAGAGAAGTGACCATCGATAAAACAAGTCCTTGGGTTTTTTTTATGGAGCCTCTCAAAATTACAATTGTGGGGGTGGAAGGATTTTATACTTCTCATACTCACACTACTACACTTTGACTTATGGCTTGGGAGCAGGGACAAACAATTATGCAGAACTAATGAGCCTCAAACTACTCTTGGCCTTTGCACCTGAACATAATTGTAAAGTGATAACAGTTTATGGAGACTCAAAAAATGTGATAAACTGGATTAATGATTCTCAAAGATGCACAAATATCAGACTTGTTGATATTATGGGAGACATAAAATCACTACAAATGGTTTTTTATTCTTTTACATGTCATCATGTGTACAGGAAAAGAAATGAAGAGGCAGACCGAGCCTCAAAAGAAGGCTCACACATGGAATTGGGCCACTGGAAGATTTCAGATTTCTTAAATGAACACCTTCAGGAACAACAAAAAAAATTCTTGTGAACATTGGATACCCTTTGGATTCCAAATTTTGTAAAATCCTAATAGATTAGAAGACATAACTATAAAAGGAAAAACTTCAACGAACTTTCAAGAAAATACATATACATATAGATTATATGAATACACTCTAGAAGTGTATCTGCAAAATGTAGTTTTTATCACAATTGATGATATAAAATTACGCTTTTTTCCTAGTGTGACAAGTACACAAAAGGTAGTCATGTTACATATAATTTATATTATATTTGGACCTTTACAATGACATAAAAATGATATGAGTGTTACAAGTACATAAAATATAGTATCATAAAGTTATGTTATATAATTTATATTATATTTGGATTTGTGATAATGTAGTATTTACATACATAAAAATATATATATATATTTATTAATTTTAAGGGTTAGTTTAATTTCTTAAACTATTTGTTTAATGTATATTATTGATAGGAAGGTCATGAGGAATAGGTTCAAATCATGTGTATCTTTTTGGGGTCACCAATATGGTTATTATGGTTAGCAATTGAGTCATGCTCCATTCACATATTTTGATGAAAAAGAGTGGATCCCACTAGGTTTTCATTTTCTTTGAAATAAAAACAACACAAAATACCAATTCAATTGATTTATGCTTAACAGTTTAGTTGAGCTCCATCCACACATTTTGATGAAAAAGAGTGCATCCCATTAGGTTTTCCTTGAAAAAAAAAAAAAAGGTTAATTCAATCTTCAATATTAATGAGCATTTGGCTACTTTTTTACTAGTAGTTTTGATGAAAATGAGTGGATCCCACTAGGTTTTCCTTGAGCAAAAAAAAAAACAACATAACACAAAAGGTTAATTCATTCGATTATCTTCAATATTACTAGGAATTTGGATAGTTGTTTTTACCAATAGTTGCCCAAATCAAATTTCACTATGCATTAGTTTAGACGTCAATGGATTGAAAAAATATCCCTTAAATCTTCCTACAAAATTTTCCAAAAAATTTAAAAATAATATTATATCATATAATATGTATTAAAAAATTTCCAAAAAAAATAAAAAATAATATCATGTCATATTGTTGGTTTGTTTTATCCAAGTTATACCTTTAACATGATTGACCCAGGTTCAGGTCTGCTAGGGATCCAACAAAACCTCTAAAACTATCGCCCCTCCTGGTAAACCAGAAGGCAACATAGTACACAGAGTGCATTGCGCAGTCTCACCCGAGATAGTCTTAATGGGTGCATGCAATACTCAAGTGCTTGCAGTCCAGGACTGAATGGAGATCTGTGAGTTTCACGCTGAGAGTTCTATTTAATAACTAAAGCGATATACTGGCATTCTCATTCATGCATGTAATTGAATCCATTAATTCATTCATACATCATTCTAACATCTACTCATAGACAGTAAAAGAGACACAAGCATTCAATCACATAACACATGTTTTATCGTGGTTCACCCCCTTCTCGGCTACGTCCACAAAGATTTGTCTCTCAAGCTCTTCTATTATGGTAGTTCCAAAACTACAGTGTTGCATGCTTTACAATGTTGGATTATTGAGAGGGGGGGTGAATCAGTAATAGAGCAATTTAATCCTTTTAACCATATAATCCAAGTGTCATATCAATGAAGCATTATCATCCAATAACTGCAAAGTAAATAAGAAATGAACAAATAAACAAACATATACATACACAGTACACCAGTATTTTACGTGGAAACCCAAATCGGGAGAAAACCACATAATGTTTTTTCTTATATGTCTTGAAGAATTGCATTCATTGGAAGCACCAACTTCCTTTGTTTTCCAACTTCAACTAGAAGGAGGCTCCAACCCCCTATTTTCTCAGGCTACAACCTAAGGGAAGCTCCAACTCCCCAATTCTCTGACTACAACCAGAAGGAGGCTACAACCCCCTATGTTCTCCAGCTACAACTGGAAGGTGGCTACAACCACCTGTCATTGCCCCATCTTGCCACCCTGAAGTAGAAGTAGAATGATGGAACCATTTTCAACCTGTCACTGTGAGATATACCACTGTAAATTTGTACCAATAAATCTGAACCATGCATCAACATGTACCTCAACCTGTAATCAACCTGTACCATAAACAATTGCATCAACCATGCACCAACATGTACCAAATAACCTGTAATCAACATGTACCATAAACAAGTGCATCCAACCATGTACCAATCATGTGTCAACTACTCATCATCTATGACTCATCAATATGTACCAACATCATCAACTATACACCTCATGTATCTGCCAACTCATCAACTACTTGTCTCAGCCATGTACTCAACATGTACCTCAACCAAAAAAACTCATCAATTTCATCATCCAAATCTGATTTGTAGCTCTGTAATAGACCTTGTGTATATGATCACATTCCTGCAAACCTTCCTTAACTTCAACAACAAGAGACTAGCATTTTCATCAAACTTTTCTTTACTCTCACATGTCTAGTTTTGGATTAGTCAACTACCCTAACTTGAAGTAATCATAAATTTGTACCTGTAATGTATAAAGATATGAAACTGATACAAAATGTTCTTCATTGTGTTTTATGCAATTTCTCTAGGTTTCACTACTTGTAACTTCTCAGAAAAGGAGTTATAGCAAAAATGACATACCTTGCTGAATTTTGGATTATTCTAGAGAGCGACCTTGTAGAGCGTACCCCGCATAGAATATATGTTGAATTGATCTAAAAATGTTACAAATAATACTACAGACTGTACCCTAACCAACACATTTGGTTTCACTGAATTTGGATCTGTTACGAAGAAGTTATGATGTTTTACCCGAAACACCTATTTTTTACTAGTTTCAGGACTAGCCACAAACCCTATTTTCCACGGAGTGTAACTCCAAAAATGCAACGACCCACAAGATGATTTTTTTACCACAGATAGTGGGATACGTTTTCTCAATGGTATATCAATTTCACAGTCTGAATCATTATATAAAAAAAAATTATAGCAAAAATGGTGAGATGGCCTGTAAATAACATACCTTAGAAAGCACCATCAAAAGAATTTATCCTTCCTTGCATTTCGGCCTTCTTTTATTCACCTTCCCTCAGAATTTCAGCTTAGATATCCTTGGTTACCTCAAACACCTATAGATATTCAATATTCTCAAATGTGCATAAAATGAGAGAGCCTTGACACTTATTTATACTCTCCAAGTAGCTTCCTTAAAAACATCTTCTAGGTCACTTGGCCCCACTTTCCTTATTTTAGGGTTAACCCACTTCTAATTTCTCCATTAAATTTATTATTGAAATAATTTATTTTGTATTCACTTTGAATTATAATACACTCATTAATTCACCTTATTATTTACCTTTTAAAATCTCTTAAACCACTTTGACTACTTTGACCTTTTGGGGCTTCTAGATGACATATGAGGGTCCTCCAACTTCGTAATGCCATAACTCTCAAATCATGAGGAGTTATGTGATGTTCCACATACCACCAGAAATGGAATGACATGTACTATCCATATAGAATAGTATTATCTAAAAATATATCATAACTCATACCATTATCCATCAAACAAACTTGGGTCCATTACCCAAACCTAGGGTCTCCAACTTCTCATGGCCATAACTCTCTAACCGTGAGGAGTTATGTGGCGTTCCACATACCACCGGAAATGGAATGACAAGAACTATCCATCTAGAATATTTTACCTGACAAATTCATTGTCCTTCCTCTAATTATTCCATAATTAATTATGGGTTCTATTACTCTGCAAAGCATCTTCCCGTGAGGGCTTTCACCATAAGGGGACCACTTTGGAGTTTATCCATATTTACTTCTTATCAACCATGACAAGATAATAATGAGTCATCTTTACATGAAACAATATTGGGTTCATTACCCAAACCTTTGTGTTGCAGGGATTTCTTCAAGGGTTGACATCAATGACAACCAACCTTAATCGACAATCTCCCCCTTTGGCATTTATGGAAACACTCTAATGAAATACTGAAATCATATCACTCATGCTCCCCCTGGAACCATGCCTCTATCCTCTGTATCTGATAAATTTTCCTTTGTCCTCTGCATCTGATAAATCTACTCCCCCTAGAACCATGCCTTTGTCCTCTGCATCTGATAAATCTCTCCCCCTTTGTCATCAATGGCAAAGGTATCTTTCCATCCAGGGTTGCTCCCCCTGACTGAATTGTCCTCTTATGGTGCTTCCTCATGTACATCTAATACATATAAGATAAGCATTCAAAAAGCAATCATTTTGGAGTAGAAATAACTCCAAGTCTTTGGCAAAGATATTCAAAGGCTTCCCATGGAAGTGGTTTTGTAAAGATGTCTACCACTTATTCTTTTGTGCCCACATACTCAACTCTGATGTTCTTTTCTGCAACATGTTCCCATAGAAAGTGATACTTGATTGGAATGTGCTTCGTCTTGGAGTGCATCACTGGGNATTCTTTTGTGCCCACATACTCAATTATGATGTTCTTTTCTACAACATGTTCCCATAGAAAGTGATACTTGATTGGAATGTGCTTAGTCTTGGAGTGCATCACTGGGTTTTTTGAGATACTGATGGCACTTGTATTATCAAAATATATTTGAATGGGCTCATCATACTCAACTTGTGTATCTGTCAAAGTTTGTTTCATCCAAAGAACCTGTGTACAACATGTTTTTGGTGCAATATACTCTGTCTTGGCTGTAGATAGAGATACTGATGATTGTTTCTTCCTTAGCCATGATACCAAACACTCACCTAAGTAGAACGTTGCTCCACTGGTGCTTCATCGGTCATCAATACAACCTTCCCAATCTGCATCTGTGTAGGCAATAAGTGATAGATCTTTTCCTTTTGGATACCATAATCCAAACTCTTCTATTCCTTTGAGATATCTGAAAATCCTCTTACTGCTAATACATGTGATTCCTTTGGTGCTACTTGAAAGCATGCCACCTGTCCAACTGCTTCCATTACATCTGGTATGTATGTTGTCACATATAGTAGGCTGCCAATCATTGACCTATATTGCCTCTGATCTGTAGACTTCGAATCATCATCTTTGCTCAACTTAAAACTGGTTTGCATGGGAGTGATAACTGGTTTGCAATCTTCCATTCCGAGCCTCTTTAGCATTTTTCTGATATACTTGGTTTAAGAAATAAAAATTCCTTGGTTGCTTTGACATATCTGAAGTCCCAGAAAGAAGGATAGTTCTCCAAGTAACGACATTTCAAATTCATTCTGCATGTCTTTTGCAAATTTCTGGCTTAACCTGTCATCATCACTACCAAAAATAATATCATCAACATAA
>JASDQU011248487.1:26965-37889 GCA_032191745.1 Picea mariana | reverse complement strand
TCTTCTGAATCCTTCTTCTTCTTGAGGCCTATCTGTCTGTTGTTGATTCTGAAATATGAATCTTCTTGGTGGAGGAGTGTCCCTGTAATCTTCCTTGTATATCTTCCTATCCTCTTTGATTGTTTCTGCATAGCTCTTTGGATTTGTTTCTTGCTATGTTGTTTTGGAGCTTGATCCCTCTTTTATCTGATTGTATCCAAGTCTGGACTTGTCAAGATGAGATTTTTTGCTGCTGATAATGTCATCCAGAACTTTTGAGCTATTCTACATATTTTACTTTTGAATATCATTTCTTAGTGTGACAACCTCTGCTTCCAAGTTTCCAATGATCTTGTTCTTTTCTTCTAGTTGTTCTTTGAGTGTTTCTACAATTCTTTTATCTTCTTCTATTTGAACCTTCAATTTTGTGATCATTTTTTCTAGTTATCGAGTGTCCTTTTTCTTGTCAAGTTATGCTTGTAGTTTCTTGTTTTTCTTCTTTTCTCTTCTGATAACTTCTATGGCACATATTAATTCTTCTCGATAGTCAACTTTGCCTCTTCAATTTCTTCTTCGAATTCTTCACATTCTTCTTTGGCTTCTTCAGAGTCTTCTTTGTCAGAGTCTTTTACTACCATGAATAGAACTCTTCCTGCCTCATTGTCACTAACTTCATCTTCATCTGATGATGAGATGTCTTCTTTGGTGTATAAGCTTTTCTTGAAAACTTTATTTGTAGTTTTTTTGCCTTTATATGTGTGTTTTCCTTTTGAGTAACCTTTATCATTTCTCTTTTTCTTATGAGGACATTTGTTAGAAAAATGACCAATGCCATCACAATTAAAACAAATTAAAGGGAGCTTACCTCTATACCTATTGTTGGTTCCCTTGTTCAGTCTTTTGACGAAGTTGGCCACTTCTTCATAATCTTTTGAGGCGTCACTGTTGTTGCTATATTCTTCTAGTTCCTTTTTCTTTTTCTTTGATCTTTTGGATGCCTTGAAAGCTGCTTCTTTTACATCTAGATTTTCCTGCTCAGTTCTCATTTCATATGCTGTGAAGATTCCATGCAGTTCGTCCATGCTTATTGAGTCCAAATTCGATCTTTCTTATAGTGCTGATATCTTAGGGTTGAATCTCATAGGAAGATATCTTAGTATCTTTTGAACAATTACAGATTCTTCAATTTATTCTCCCAAACCTATGATTGCATTCATTGTTTCATCGAATCATAAGAAGTAGGCTGCGATATATTCATCTTCCTTCATTTTTAGTTGTTCGGACCTCTGTAAGTCTGAAGCTTTTCTGCTTTGACTTTTGTATCTCCTTCATAAATATTTTGAAGCTTATCCAAAATATCTTTAACGGATTTACAGTGTGCAACTTTGGTGAATACCGTATCACTGAGACCATTCAAAAGTGCATTTGTGGCTTTGGAATTATTCTCACCGAGTTTTACTTCTTTGTCATTTGTTGGTTGAACTGTTGGTGTTGTGTATACATCTACAATTTATTGCCAAACTTGAAATCCCTATGCTTGTATATATGTCCTCATCCTTATGCTCCAAAAAGCATATTTTTTTCCATCAAACTGTGGTATTCCATTTTTATATGAGTTGGTAATCTCCATGATCTATCTTTCAGTGGTTAAACTGATTTTTGAAGGAACCTGCTCTGAAACCAATTGTTGGATTACTAAGAGGGGGGGTGAATCGGTAATAGAGAAATTTAATCCTTTTTAACCATATAATCCAAGTGTTATATTAATGAATCATTATCATCCAATAACTGCAGAGTAAATAAGCAATGAAAAAATGAAAAAACATACACATACACAGTACACCAATGTTTTACGTGGAAACAATTTTTTTGATGTTTTCACCAATTAAAGTGTTAAACATCACTGAATGTTTCATCACTCTTTTCATTCATGAAATGAAAGTGTGATCTCAACCCTAAACAAAGTGAAGTGACACTTCCAATAGACGTTGAGTGCATTGGCCTGCAATTAAGGTTTTGTTTATCTGTAGATGAAATGTCTTTTTTGAACCCAATGCTTGAAATCTAGCCAAATCTTTGAGTGCATAGGTTCATCATGATCAAAATTTGAAATCCATTTCTATAAGAACGGATATCTTATGTGTATTTTTTATTATCGAAAATCATTTGATTTTTTAGTCTCTAGAGTGTTGCTTTCCTTGTCCAATGTCGATGCTAGAATTACACTTTGATTTCTAGCGTTCTGGTTACAATTTCCTTGGATTTTGTTGGTTTTAAGAGTTTTCATTACTAGTAGAATTTCAACACTTTATCATTTAGCTTAAATCCACTAGGTTATTACTCAAATTTCCTTTTTCTAATTTCTCATTGAAATTCCTCATTGATTAACTAAAATTTGAAGTAGACATGTTATTTCTATACAGAGCATAGTTTTTTGTTAACTCCTAATAAATTCATAGATTGTAGAGAATATGAAAAGTTTGTAATTTCAATTCCATTGTTAAAAACATATAATATGCCTAGTAGAAGAGCTTCCTCTAGGGCTCCAAAGAAATCTCCCATGGGAAAAAAGTTAGTGACTAAACTAATTAAGCAAATAAACAGTGACATGTAGGACACACTCAAGCATTTTACTCTTGTGATCCAATTGTATAAGCCTGATATTGAACCTATGCACCCCATATAGAAAGACTTGTCTTCAAATTCATTTCCCTGGCTAGGTTGAAATCTATAGAAAGGTTAGGGAGGAGGAAAATTTAGATGTAGTGCCTCCAAGCAATCCAATAATGAGAAATGGAATGGTATTTATCAACTATTAAATTTCTAATCTCATCCCTAGATAAAAAAAAAAAAAAAATCGTTGAAAAATTAAATTGCAGCTCACTGAATAATTTACACTTGTTGAAAAATTAAGTTGCAGCTCACTGAATAATTTACACTTGTTGAATAATTAACATAAACAAATAGTGGAAGCAAAATAGAAACCAATTTCACAATGATACATATATAGAAAATTTATGCACTTCAAATTAGCTTTTCATTAAAATAATATCCAAGCTCACAAGTGCTTCCCTCACAAGGAAAACTTATGCACTTCAAATTAGCTTTTCATTAAAATAATATCCAAGCTCACAAGTGCTTCCCTCACAAGGAAAACAATCCACGGAGAAAAGAAAAAAAAAATGTCAAATATGGCAGCCTGAACTACCCAACAACCTACCCAAATTTCCCATCAAAATTCTCACGACATGTATGGCCTACTCATGGACCGTACATGATTTTTGTGGCTTTTACAACCTATATGGCTTCCCCATGACCCATATGA
The DNA here is from genome assembly GCA_032191745.1 of Picea mariana. Classification (NCBI taxonomy): domain Eukaryota; kingdom Viridiplantae; phylum Streptophyta; class Pinopsida; order Pinales; family Pinaceae; genus Picea; species Picea mariana. The sequence continues at coordinate 34,585 of JASDQU011248487.1, read as the reverse complement.
CTTGCTCGTGACCCATATGACCTACCTGCGGCCTATACTTGTTGTCCATGCCTTTTATGACATTTCCTACACCTTGTATGGCGTTTCCCACACCCTATACGGTTGCCCACGTCCTTCCTCAGTGTTACCGGCATTTGTATAGTGGCTACCCATACCCTACACCTACTACCCTTGGCTCTCCTCTCATCATGACTGAGCAAGAATTCCTTCTATTACTCTCAATGAGTCATTGACTATTTGCTTGTGTGTCTCCTCCTCTCACCTTGGCTTCCTTTTATGATCTTGATTTGAGCCCTAACCCTAATCTCCAAAGTGATCAATGGTTGAGATTAGATCTCACCTTACTTGAGATCAATGGCTAAGATTAATTTAATTAACTAATTCTAATAACTTTAGAATTTCATTAAATTAAACTCAATTAATTAATAAAAGCACTTTGGTTTAATAATTCCTTTAATTAAGGTAAATTACTAAGGTAAAAGGCTTTGGACGACTTCCACACATATAGACACTTAGACCTATGCAGAAGTACATGTCTGATGCTACAAACATCAACACTCCCTCTTAGCAAGGAAGGTACTTTTGCCACCTGGAACTGGTTGTCCCTCCAATATTGGCACAATATCCCACACACCATCCTGCATCATAACATTCTGATAAACCTAATGATATGCATCATCTTCAATGACATTATTTATTAGTTACATGAAGTTTGGAAACTTCTTCAAAGGCATGCTCTCCCTGACAGTGCTCCTAGGAGCCTCAACGTGTTCCTAAGAATCATTCAATGTCTACTCAAACCACTTGGGTCTCCTCATAAAAATGGAAGGGACTAACTCCTCATCCCCACATGAAGGTTGACTCCTTGAACCAGAATCCTCTGAATGTTGTTCTCCCTTTAGATCCTACTGCTACTTGTCCTCTACCACTGGTGGTAACTCATGAGACTTCCTAGATGATAAGTTTACTTCAAACTTAACATCTCTGCTCACAATTTTCTTCCTCTAAGTTGGTATAAAGATCATGTAATCCTTTAAGGTCTCATTGTATCCCACAAATATTCCCGTCTCTCCTGAAATATCCAACTTCATCCTCTTCTCCACAAGAACATGGATGTATACTAGACAACCAAAGATCCTGAAATTTGCTTATATGGATTCACTCCTGTGAATGCTTCCTCAGGAGTCTTGTCCCCCAATATCTAGTGAGGACTCTTGTTTTGCAAATACACTATCGTGTTACCTACTGCAATTTTTCTTTTCCTTTCTTCTTCTTCGAACACTAAGATGAATAATGCCCATTCTTGTGGCTTGCGAAGCACTTAACCTTACTCAATTCCTTCTTCTTCCCCAACTGAGAGGTTTCCCCTTCAATGTTACCCTTCTTGTTGGAACCCTTTCCTTTTCCCTTTCTTGTCAAACTGAAAAGGACCTCATCACTACCTCCCTACTTATTAGATTTGGACTCCTCCCGATTCTCTTCCTAGATGCAATCATCCCAAAGCCTTTACCAATCTGGGAGTTTCTCCTGAGTGCAGAACCCCTTGAAAAATGGTTCCCAAGGCTTGGTGAACCCATTCAATGCCACAGTAGCAAGTTCTGAATCATCCACTTTCTCCCCAATGGTTGCAAGTTGATCACGTGTCTGGGTGATTCTCGTGAAGTAGTTGGTCACATTTTCATATCTTAACATCTGGATGGATCTGATCTTCTTTCTCAATATCATGTTCAAGTTTAAGTTGTCACTCTAGAACAAATTCACTGGAGCCTTGAACATCTCTCTAGTCAACTGATTCTCTGCCAAATGAGGGATAAAATGATCCTTCATGACATCCAAGATCACTCTCTAGGATTTCATGTCATTCTTCTTGAGAGTGGTCTTCTTTGTTGCATATGTCGATCATGTAGGAACAACCTTCTCCACAATCTCCCAAAGGTCATGTTCCTTCAAAAGTAAAGAAACCCTTGCTTTCATGATCCATAATATATTTGCATAATGAAATGAATACAAATTATTATCAAAAGATGCTTAACACAGAATAACAGATATACATTAAAACTGGTTTCTATTCAATAAGGAAATAATCTGAAACTGTAAAATGCAATGGAAACAAGCTTGCTAGAATGGTGGCAGCTTATCTCTGAGAAGAGATGTGACGGCTGTGCTCATTCGCAAGAAGATGATTACAATGAGACTCTGGAGGCCTTTTTACAATAAACAGGAATGTCAAAAACCATGGACATCCAAAAAACCTAACCCTAGGAGATGAAGTGCCAAAAGTCATGTGGGCCTTGTTTGGGTAAGTTAGTACATCAAATTTTTGGGGTCGTAGATTTTGCATATGATCTCCATTTTAGGTGCACGATAGCCCATTCAAAAGGTCTATACGAGGAATACTAATTTTTATTCTATCTATCAAAGTTCATTCCGACTGTGGCGAGCCCTAAAAAACGTATTTTAGGGCCTCAAAACGGCCCTGCAAGTTAGGGACCCGAAAACTAGGGAAAAATTGCCAAACCGGAATACTGCCAAAATGAGCCAGTCAAAATAGGTGGGAGGCCACCAACATCCATTTGGATCATTTCTAGGATGGAAATTTAGATGCTCCATCCAACCGATCTTTGAACCTAAGATAAGTTGTTGCCATTTCTAGATATGAACAAAGTGTCATGGAATTTAACCTACTAATTTATAAATCTGCAAAAAATTCCTAAAATCGGCTTCCCTACAGAGTTAAATCACTGATACCATGTTAAATTTATAATCCCATCACTAGATAAATTATTTCTTAGTGATTTCCTTGCTGAATAATTTACACTTGTTGAAATAATTAACAGAAACAAATAGCGGAAGAAAAATAGAAACCAACTTCACAATGACACATGCACAAAAAAATTCTACACTTCAAATTAGCTCTTCATTAAAAGAATATCCAAGCTTACAAGTTCTTCCCTCACAGGGAAAATTGTCCACGGAGAAAAGACATATTTTTTGCCAAATCTAGCTGCCCGAACTACCCAACAAACTGCCCACAGCCTATATGGTTTGCATGTGGCCCGTACATATTTCTCGTTGCTTGAATAGCCTACCCACGGCCTTCCTCGATGTTGTCTGCATTTGTACAGTGGTTTCATGTACCCTGCACATGTTTCCCTTGGCACTCCTCTCTTTCGGACTAAGCAAGTAGTCCTTCTCTTTCTCTCAATGAGTCACTGACTTTTTGCTTATGTGTCTCATCCTCTCACATTGGTTGTCTTTTATAATATTTAGTTGATCCATAACCCTAATCTCCAAAGTGATCAACGATTGATATTAGATCTCACTCACTTGAGATCAATGGTTAAAATTAATTTAATTCATTAATATTAATAACTTTAGCATTTCATTAAATTAAACTCAATTAATTAATAAAAGCATTTTAGTTTAATAATTTATTTAATTAAAGTAAATTGCTAAGGTAGAAGGCTTTGGATGTCTTCCACAGATCTAGAAACTTAGACCTATGTGGAAGTACCTATCCAATGCTACAAACATCAACACCAACATTAGGATATTAGACCTTCATAACATTGCAGCAAAAACCCCTATAATCCTATTATCGCAGGATTTGTACTTGTGCAAACCCCACAACAAGTAGCCCAAATCTTTCATAACTACATAAAATCCTACCATTGTCATCTTAGTAAAAAAAAACCCTCATTTTGGTGATGGAGGAGGTCCATCACAGGGGAGGTGTTATCCCTAAAGTATGCACCAGACTGTTATGTCACAAAGCTATGGAACCTCAGTTATTGTAATAGTTGTTTGGTTTAGGTTGATAGGTGGATCAAGTGGGTTGAAAGGTTAAATATTTGGTAAAGCTCATCAACTAAATCTCAAAATATGGAAATACCTCATATGGTCACTTTGATGACAAGACAATTAATGAACAATTTGATATGGAGGAATAGAAGACAAATATAAATACATAAGCGTCACAATTGTTCAACTCATATATCATTAGCAGATACTCAGACTCAAAATCATATTTTAGTTTGAGTCAAATATTTAAATACAAATTGCAAAAATAGGTAATTTACAGTGAAATCTTCATTGTAATCAAAGTTGAAATTGTGTGAACATCAATGCATTGCAGAAATGCTCATTATATTCAAATAAGACATAAAAGAAAGTACATGGATACAAGATCCAACCATCAAAATGTTTGAATCCTTGAGCATGAGATGTTGCATAAAATTAATATATTTCCCTATAGTGCCCAGACCTCGCATATTCTCACTCCAATCCCCTTTTTTTGCTTCCTTCTAAGAGCCCGATCTTATAATGCTCAAACTGAATTTTCATCACCAGCCAAAAAAACAAATCAAGGGTTTACATAAAATCCTTTGAATGAATGATTCTTTGTTTGATATCCATGGAGGAAATGTGTTGTAGATTACCTCAATCCTTGGAGATTTGGGATATAATCCTCCTAGCTGAGTCTGTTTTATTTATGGCGGTGATGTTGGTTCTACTGTAACTAAACCATGAATCTGTCAAAGATGCAGCCACTAAGAAACCAAACTAATCTTGAATCCTTCTTCTATGCATTCTCCATCGTTCTAACTTTCCATCAAATCCACTCTAGCTTGATTTGGAGCTCTGAATCTTTATTTCTGCGCACCTGAAAATGAAGTATAGAAACCGTCGATCTCTTGGTTTGAATTTTGTTTTGAACTTGGTGCATTCTCCCATATGCATGGCGAGTTTGTATACATGGTGATTTATATACGGTGATATATGGAACTTTATTCGATGCGTAGTGCAATATATTCCAGGCTTAGGTTGTGGCAAAAGTTAACTTGGCATACAATTTGTGAAGTTGATGATTCGCATGAGGCTTTGACATATGGTATGGGATGTTGCTTCGACATTTAGATAAGGCATAAATAATAATGGAATGAGCCACGATACTTTTTTGAATGATATAATATAATGGTTTTGAACGATATAATATAATATCGTTTTGAAAGATATAATATGAACGATATAATATAATATTGTTTTGAAAGATATAATATAATAGTGAGAACAAAATAATATTATAATATATTATTAATATAATATATAATGGTTTTGAATGATATAATATAATGGTTTTGAACGATATAATAGTGAGAACAAAATAATATTATAATATATTATTAATATAATATATAATGGTTTTGAATGATATAATATAATGGTTTTGAACGATATAATATAATGGTTTTGAACGATATAATATGAACGATATAATATAATATTGTTTTGAAAGATATAATATAATAGTGAGAACAAAATAATATTATAATATATTATTAATATAATATTATAATATATTATTAATATAATATATAATGGTTTTGAATGATATAATATAATGGTTTTGAACGATATAATATAATGGTTTTGAACGATATAATATAATATCGTTTTGAAAGATATAATATGAACGATATAATATAATATTGTTTTGAAAGATATAATATAATAGTGAGAACAAAATAATATTATCCAACGACATAATATAATGGTTTTGAACGATATAATATAATATCGTTTTGAAAGATATAATATGAACGATATAATATAATATTGTTTTGAAAGATATAATATAATAGTGAGAACAAAATAATATTATCCAATGACATAATATAATGGTTTTGAATGACATAATATAATGGTTTTGAATGACATAATATAATGGTTTTGAATGATATAATATAATGGTTTTGAACAATATAATATAATATCGTTTTGAAAGATATAATATGAACGATATAATATAATATTGTTTTGAAAGATATAATATAATAGTGAGAACAAAATAATATTATCCAACGACATAATATAATGGTTTTGAATGATATAATATAATGGTTTTGAACAATATAATATAATATTGCTTTGAAAGATATAATATAATATTGAGAACAAAATAATATTATCCAACGATATAATATAATGGTTTTGAACGATATAATTTTTGAAAGATATAATATAATAGTGAGAATAATAGTGAGAACAAAATAATATTATCCAACGACATGGTTTTGAATGATATAATATAATGGTTTTGAACAATATAATATAATATTGCTTTGAAAGATATAATATAATATTGAGAACAAAATAATATTATCCAACGATATAATATAATGGTTTTGAACGATATAATTTTTGAAAGATATAATATAATAGTGAGAACAAAATAATATTATCCAACGACATAATATAATGGTTTTGAATGATATAATATAATGGTTTTGAACAATATAATATAATATTGCTTTGAAAGATATAATATAATATTGAGAACAAAATAATATTATCCAACGATATAATATAATGGTTTTGAACGATATAATAGAATATTGTTTTTAAAGATATAATGTAATAGTGGGAACAAAATAATATAATGGATAAAGTTAAAAAGATACATGGATACAATACAACGACATAATATAATGGTTTTGAATGATATAATATAATGGTTTTGAACAATATAATATAATATTGCTTTGAAAGATATAATATAATATTGAGAACAAAATAATATTATCCAACGATATAATATAATGGTTTTGAACGATATAATAGAATATTGTTTTTAAAGATATAATGTAATAGTGGGAACAAAATAATATAATGGATAAAGTTAAAAAGATACATGGATACAATACTTTTGAACGATATAATATAATGGTTTTGAACGATATAATATAATATTGTTTTGAAAGATATAATATAATAGTGAGAACAAAATAATATAATGGATAAAGTTAAAAAGATACATGGACACAATACTTTTTTGAACGATATAATATAATGATGAGAACAAAATAATATAATGGATAAAGTTAAAAAGATACGTGGACACAATACTTTTTTGAACGATATAATATAATGGTTTTGAATGATATAATATAATGGTGAGAACAAAATAATATAATGGATAAAGTTGGTGAGAACAAAATAATATAATGGATAAAGTTAAAAAGATACGTGGACACAAGATTAACTTATATGGTATGATATAGGATGAGTAGATGATAGATAATAAGTTTTATTTTTATTTTAAAATATAATGGTGAGAACAAAATAATATAATGGATAAAGTTAGGTAATAAGTTTTATTTTTATTTTAAAATATAATGGTGAGAACAAAATAATATAATGGATAAAGTTAAAAAGATACGTGGATGCAAGATTAACTTATATGGTATGATATAGGATGAGTAGATGGTAAGTAATAAGTTTTATTTTTATTTTTATTTTATTTTATTTTATTTAAATATAATTTAAATAAAATAAAGTTTTTGAACGATATAATATAATGGTGAGAAAAAAATAATATAATGGATAAAGTTAAAAAGATACATGTGTTGAGGAAAAGGTGTGGAAAACCTTACTCAAGCATTTTCAGATCTTATTGGGCTAAGACAAGATAGTTGGGAATGTCACCAGGGGTTTATAGCCTCATAAAAAATCGTTTAATCCACAAGTATTAATTACAAAGGACCAAGGTTGGTTTTTATGTGGTGTATCTATCAATGCAAAAGAAGTAAACTTAAACAAAGTTACATGAATGTGTACAAA
>JASDQU011248484.1:0-25551 GCA_032191745.1 Picea mariana | reverse complement strand
AACGACTGATATTAGATTAGATGGGTGGCTGAGATTTGGTGTCTCTTCACTCACCCTCACTTTAATCATAAAGTCACCTTTTAATTTGCATCTCACAAATTAAATGACTAGGACCCACATTCAGCACTTTCTCCCCCTTAGGTGCCTAGGGAAGAGAAACACTTGCCTTCGTACTTTATTTTAATTAAAAATTTAACATATGTATCCCATGTGCAATAGACAGATGAAGGTGAAATCATGAAGAAGCATGTTGAGATGATTAACATCAGCACTCCACCTAGCAATTATACCTTCAAAAGGTTGATTAGACATCTCAGGGAAGCTAGGAAGGAGGTTGCTCACTTGAAATCAAAGGGTTTATCTAAAAGAATCAAAATGAAGGAGCTCATGGATGATTACAAAAACACTCTTGACTTGGAAATATTTGTAGCTAGAAGAGCTATTCCTCTCCACAAACAGCTCAAGAACCTTTCTAGGAAAAACAAAGATTTTCAGTCTCTGAACATAAAACTCAAAGCAGAGCTGCATCAATTCAAGGATGAGGTGGCTCAGAGGAATTTGAATGCGTTGGTTGAAGCTTCCATTGAAAAGGAGAAACCAATGGTGAAGAAAAGCACACCTCTAGTTAAGAATCTTGTTATTACAAAAGGAAAACATGTTGCAGTGCTAGAAGGAAGTCCTCCTTCCACAAGAAGGAGTGCCAGGTTGATGAAGTGATTGGAGGAATTTGAGATCCATTTTTTAGAATGGCATCTTTTTGCAAGGGTAAGTGATCGAGGAAGTATTACTTTTTCCACTTATACAGCATTTACATTCTCCTAATGCATTCAGCTCAAGGTTTTTGTGCTTTTCAAAGGATTAGTATCTTCATATAGAAAGAGCACAGACATTTTGTAGCGTTGTGGCACTACGTAATTGTCTATTTTGCATATCTTATCAGTCTTCTACCTACAGGGCTACCAAATATCCTAAGACTGGTGTAGCGATGGCACTACTAATTTCCCAGGGTGCTACCAAATCTGTTAAGTAGTGTAATGATGGCGTTGTGAATTCCACAGGGTGATACCTAATTCGTTTTGATGTCGGGTGCTACACATTCAACAAGACCATTTTAGCATTGGTGCTACCGAATTGCATGCACAAATTAACAAGCATGGTGCTACTGAATTTTACACAGAGACTAAATTACACATAGAGATACACAAGCTTTGGTGCTACCGAATTTCATACAGAGACTGAATTACACACAGAGATACACAAACTCAGGCGCTACTCATTCTGCAAGCTTATTTTTGAGATTGTGCTACAAAATGTGCTGAGTAATTTGTGAAGGCACTACAAAATCTCGCTACCCAGCACGCTACCGAATGACGCTACCAACAGGTACCTGGAATCAAGGAGTTTGCGATATCATTCTTGTGAGTGGTTGATGATGTGGAGAATCGTTGAGATGGTAGCTGACATCATGATGACAACTTACAACCTCTGCAGGACACTTGGCATGCAAGGGGATGCGCATCAATCAAGATCAAGCCAGTTTAAAGTTGGTTGGATCAGTGACCAACATTTTCCCTTTTTATAGAATAGTTGTTAGCTTATTTGTTAGTTGAAATAACTAATTTGGAGAATCTCAAGGGAGGAAGGACGACTCACACCTCTAGTTGTTGCCTTCCCATTTTGTTATAAATAAACATTCCAAATGCTTTAGTAGGTTCGAATGGTTGAGCTAGGATCCCTTATTGTAATGTTTTGATGAAGCATATTAGTTCTCTAGTTATGTACTTGATTTGAGACTTCTTGATTAATATAAGTCAGCTTTTGTATTTCATGTTATTGCCTCTTATACTGAAGTGTTCATGGTTGAATGATTCACATGGGATTTTTGTAGATGTATTATGATGAATGTTTGATTATAGTACTGTTATGATGCTCTTCAGTTTTGCTTAAACTTTGAATTCAAGAATATCTTGTGTTTGAGTTTTTCCTCCTTAGGCTGCTAGAAGACCTGATGTCTATAGAAAACCTCTACATTTCCCTCACCAAAGTCTTATTTCTATTCACTTTTACTCCCACTCACCGACTAAAGTTAATCAAGACCTCAATTGCTTGTGCATGCTACCCCAAATTTCTGAGTTAAAAAATTATTATCTTGAGTCTTATCCATTTGACCATTTAAACACTCATTTGCATTTACATATTATCTGATGGGTACTGGGATTATCCTCTTTGCAATCTGAGGGTGATTCCTAGTGCTAACATTCTTGGCACCGTTGTTGGGGAATGAGTTGAAGACATTTCCCTAGGATTGAATGAAAAAGCTTACTGATTCTGAAGGCGCATTAGAAATCAGTACATCAAAGATTGCAACTTGCACCTGGCGACTCCATTGTTTCAGCTATGGCTCCTAAAGGCAGACACATGAGGCCAACTCCAAAACTACCTTTGGTTCCACCTGAAGCTGACCCAGAGAAGATTATACAAAAGGGAAAATCTTCTCAAGAAATTTTTTCTGCTACTGCAACAGGTAATTCTGGTTAGTTGCCTGATTCCACTCTTAATACTCCAATTTTTCTACCAAGTAATCTTCCTTTACCTTTTGCTGAAGTATCTAAGAATTTGGATTTTGAAAATTTCCCTGTTGAATACTCCTCTTTTGACCCTGAATTGAAAGAAGAAAATTTTGAAATCCTTTCCTCTCTTGACTTTGTGAAGTGGTTTAGACTTGAGAGTCTTGAATATTTTCCTACCTTAGGCTTTGCTACTCCTCCTCCTATCAAAATTTATGTAGCCAAAGAAGAAGAAATCCCATCTCCCTTGTAGCCTATACCATCTTCTTCCAAGACTCAACCTTCTGTTGTGAAAATTGAAATCCCTCCTTCCTACATTCCTTTTTCTCCTAAGTTGCACATAGTCAAGTATCCTTCTTCACCTTGTTATCCTATAGTTTGAAATCCAATGCCAGGTGATAACCCTCCTAGAAATAGGATGGATGCCATATTGGATGCTAGATATGCCCCTCTTGTCTTACCAGGGCCTATGAATGCTCTCCCTTCTGGAGATTACCTAAAATACATGCCTAAATTCACAGGAGAAGAAGACAAAACTACTGAAGAACACCTTGTTTCCTTCTACAATTATGAAGACAATCTAAACATTGAGAATGAGGATGTGAGGATGAGAGTCTTTGTCCAGAGCCTTGATGGTGAGGCTAGGAAATGGTTCAGGGGTTTGACCCCTAGATCCATTGCTGGGATTGAGTCTTTAGATGATTCTTTCTTGAGACAGTGGGGGGATAAAAAAGACTTTTTGTATTGTATCAAAGAATTTGGATCCCTAAAGAGGAAAGAGGGAGAGTCTGTCTCTGACTTCTCTAAAAGATTCAACAAAATGTACAATAAGATCCCTGCTAAGATAAAGCCTACAAAAACCTCTACCAAAATCACCTATGCCAGTGATTTTGACCCTGAGTTTTTCCTTCTACTAAGAGAAAGAAGACCAACCTCCTTAGTTCATATGCAAGATGAAACCTTGGAGGTAGAATCTAACATAGTAGCATATGACAAACTTAGGAGAAAATCTGATAGGGACAAGAGAAAAAATAGAACTGAAGCCTCAACCTCTGATTCCTCTATTGTCCATCCTAAAGTTGATGAACTTACCAAATTAGTAAAATCTCTTTCTACTGAGATGGAGAAGTTAAAGCTTAAAGGAAAACAGAATTATAAAAATACTCAAAATGTTGATAATAGGGGTAACTTCAGGAGACCCAATAATGCTCCTCAGATCCTTCCAAGATATCCAAGAAACTAAGATGGGGATGATCAAAAGGTCCAAACTCCTTTACAAAACAATCTTGTTGCTGATGAAGAAGGAGAAGATGAAGAAAATGATCCTAAGATTCATTACATAGATGACACCTCTTCATCCCCCCACTTGACCCAATCTATATATGAGGAATCCTTGATGGATAATCAAATAAATGAATTGAGTAAGGGAGAGAAGTCAAAACAAAATCCTAATAGATATAATCTGAGATCGAAAAAGAAAGAGGAAAAGAATGATGCTTCTGATCAGTCTACCAAAACAAAAAATTTTGCCAAGGCTGTGACAGTTGGCAGCAAAGAAAAAGATGCTCAAAGCCCCCAAGTTTTGGTCAAGAATCCTACCCTAGAAGCCAAGGAGATTCTAAAATCTTCATCTTCCTTCAGCTTTGAGAGTGAGATCCAAAAAATCACTATTCCTGTACCTTTTTTGGAGTTGATAAAAAATGAAGAATTTAAAAAATATCTTTCCAAAATGTTGCAGCCCGAACCCTCCTCAAATGCCACTGATTCAGTCAACCTTCAAGATGAAAATCTAGCAGTCATATTAGGACCTTTGATAGAAGATAGAGATGATTCGTCCCCTCCCTTTGATACATCACTGAACATACATGATAAAGTGTTTCATAACCATTTGATGGACTTAGGGGCATCTCACAATCTCATGCCCAAAAAATTCATGGATGAACTTGGATTAGAAATCACAAAAAATTACCATGACTTATATTCTTTTGACTCTAGGAAAGTGAAGTGTCTTGGGGTCATCAAATATATGGTTGTGACCTTGTTTCATTTTCCCATGAAAAGTGTGGTCATGGATATCGTGGATGATGATGTTCCCCCCAAGTTTGGTATGCTCTTCTCATGGTCTTGGATAAAAATACTTGGGGGAACCTTGCAGATGGACCTCACATATGCTACCATTCATGTGTTTGGGGGGGATCATAGAAGACTTTACAGGGAATCTTAGTTGGCCTACATTATTCATGATGAAGAAAACCCCACCAATCATCCTATTTTTGCACTTGACATTGACTTGGGATCGAGTATATTGCAACTCACTGATGCTCCTGAACCTCCTCTTGAAATCAAAAAACAGTCCATCACTTTTTGTGAAGATTCTCCTCCAACCACCTCTGTTTGGAAGATGTTCTTTGATGGAACCTCTTCTAGGGAAGGTGTTGGTGCTAGAGTGATCTTTGTTTCACCTACTCAAGAGACTATATCTTTGTCCTACAAGCTAGAATTTGAAACTACCAAAAGTGTGGCAGAGTATGAAGCTCTTGTTTTAGGTTTGAGGCTTGCAAAGGACATGGGGATTGAAGAGATATCATTGTTTGGGGATGATGAATTAATTGTCCATCAAATAAAAAATCTATACCAATCTAAGCACCCTAGGCTAAGGACTTATAGAAATGAAATGTGGGATCTAGTTGACTGTTTCTTCTTAGCTTTCAATATTTCATTTATTCCAAGAGAGGAGAATACCATGGTTGATTCTTTGATTGTTTCAACAAGTAATTTCAGAGTCCCTTTGCCACCTAAACTCAAGTATGATGTAGAAGTGAAATATAGACCCTCTATACCTGACAATGTCAATCATTGGAAGGTGTTTGAGGATGATCTTGAGATCAAAATTTTTCTTGAGACTGTTGATGAGTTTTCTGCATTACATATTGATCAAGATCATGATTATGAAAATAACCCTCATGCTGATGTTTTTCTAAATAAAATTGCTAATCATCATATTGTTCAGTTGCCTAGTAACCATATTCCAAAAGGACTAGTTCCTTTGGAAAGATTTTTCGATAGGAATGATGTGGCAGTAAAGGTTAAAGGTTCAACTGATGATGCTAATGTAACTGAATGCAATGTGGGTATAGAAAATGATCCAAAATTTGTCAAGTTGTCAAGCATCTTGTCAGAGGAACAAAGGGCTTAATATGATGAGCTACTAAAAGAGTTTGTTGATGTGTTTTCTTGGACATATGAAGATCTCTGAACATATGACACAAACATCATAGAACATAAGATTCCCTTGAAGGAAGAGACCAAGCCATTTAGGTAGAAGCTAAGACAAATAAATCCTATGCTGCTTCCTATTATGGAAAAAGAGGTAAAAAAGATTTTGGATGCCAAGATTATCATTCCTTTGAGGTATTCTGAATGGGTGGCCAACTTGGTCCCAGTGAGAAAAAAGAATGAAGAAATCAGACTTTGTGTCGATTTCCGGAATCTGAACAGAATCTCTAAGAAGGATAATTACCCCCTGCCAAATATGTAGCACATATTACAGAGGGTGAAAAGTGCATCTAGGATGTCTATTATTGATGGATTTTCTGGATACAATCAGATCTTTGTCTTGCCTGAAGATAGAGAGAAGAAAACCTTCACTACTCTTTGGGGTACATTCATCTACGCTAAGAAGCCTTTTGGATTGATGAACGCAGGGGAGACCTTTCAACGAGCCATGGAAACAACCTTTATTGGAGAGAAGGAAAAATATGTAGTCATTTATTTGGATTACATAACAATGTTCTCACAATCTTATAAAGAACATTATGATCATTTAAAAAAGGTAGTCCTGAAATGCATAAAATTTGGTCTTTCTTTAAATCCAAAAAAGTCATTGTTTACCATGAAGGAGGGGAAATTATTGGGGCACATTGTATTGGATGAAGGGGTAAGGATTGATTCAAGAAGAGTAGAATCTATCCAAACCTTTTCACTCCCTAGATCTAAGAAAGAAGTCCAGTATTTCTTAGGGAAAATTAATTTTTTGAGAAGGTTTGTTTGAAATTTTGTTGAATTGGTAAAGTATATTACAACCATGTTGAGGAAAGAAAATGAAATCAAATGGACTGTTGAATCTTGAAATTCATTTGATCAAATAAAGAAGGCCTTGACTAAGGCATCTGTTCTCATCAGTCCTGACTACTCCAAGGATTTTCTGAGTTTTTCTTTCACTTCATTTGACATAGTAGAAGTTGTTTTATTGCGGAAAAATGTTGAAGGGTTAGAGAAGCCCATTGCCTTTTTCAGTAGGGCATTGAGGGATGATGAAATAAAATATGACATAATGGAAAATCAATCCTATGCTTTGGTTAAATCTCTCAAGGATTTCAGAGTCTATGTGTTTCATTCAAGAGTCGTTGCATATGTCCCTTTAGCTTCAGTGAAGGAGATTCTTATTCAACCTGACATAGACGAAAGAAGGAGAAAGTGGATTGCCAAACTCCTTGAATTTGATTTTGAAATAAAGCCCACCAAATTGGTCAAAGGCCAAGGTTTAGCTAGGTTGCTGGCTAAATCTAATTGCAAATAATTGGGAGTTAATTTCATCAACATTTTCTCAGAAAATCAGCAAGTTGAGTTGTCTAATAAAGGTTCTCAAGTCAACCCTCCATTGGCAGAATGCACTTGGTACAAGGATATTATATTCTTTCTTCGGAATTTGCATCCTCCTGATGGTATGGAGAAGAACAAGGTAAGAGATTTGAAGCTCAAATCAATCAAATATTTTATTGTTGACCAAGTCTTGTATTGGAAAGATCCTTTAGGAGTGATTTTGAGATGCTTAGACCCAAAGGAAGCCCAAAAGATTATGTTTGATTTTCATGACATTTTATGTGGGGGGCATCACTTCTGGAGAACCACAACATATAATATTCTCAGGGCTGGGTATTTCTGGCCTAGTCTATTCATAGATGTTTGTGCAAAGATCATAGCTTGTGTCAAGTGTCAAAAATTCTCTGGAAAGCAGCAGCTCAATTCTTTTCCATTGAAGCATATGGTAGCTTCATGACCCTTTTAGCAGTGGGGCCTATATTTTATAGGGGGAATTCATCCTGCATCAAGTGGTTAGCATAGGTGGATATTTATTGCCACTGATTACTTTACTAAGTGGATAGAAGCCATCCCTACAAGGAATGCCTCCCACAAGGTGATCATTGGTTTTCATGAGGATATTATGGTGAGATTTGGTTGTCCGAACATAATTGTCACTAATAATGTTGCATATTTCAAGGGTGAACCATTGATCAAGTTTTGTGAATAGTTCGAAATCACATTGGTTCATTCTACTCCTTACTACCCCCAAGGGAATGTACTACTAGAGTCCTCTAACAAGAGCCTTATAAATATCATCAAAAGACTGTTAGAAGAAAACAAGAAAGCATGGGATTCAAAGCTCAAATTTTCTCTATGGGTTGATAGAGTGACAGCAAAGAGATCTCTTGGTGTCTCTCCTTTTCAAATTGTGTATGGAGTTGAGGCCATATTTCCTTCTCATCTTTCCTTGTCTATGGAAAAATTTGTCCAAGACTACCAAGGAGAAACTAATGATATGATCAGAAGAATACAACAACTGGTAGAAGTGTAGTAGAATAGGGAGCAACTATTGGAAAAAGCATAATACCATCAATAGAAGATCAAGTAGGCCTTTGATAAGAAGGTAAGCAAAGATGATTTCCAGCTTGGAGATCTAGTACTCAAGTGGGATGTAGCCAAGCAAGACAAAGGCAAGCATAGTAAATTTAAGGCCTTGTGGATTGGTCCCTTCAAAATTTCCGAGGTATTTTCAAATAACACTTACAAGTTGTAGAATTTGGAGGATTTTGAAGTTTTCGGTGGCCCTATCAATGGGCATTTTCTGAAAAAAGTATTATGCTTGAGCCATGAGTGGCTTCCCATGCCATTGTAAATATCAATTTTCTTTTATTTTTGTTTGAATAAGTGACCCCATATCCCTAAGATAAGGCACTGAAACTACTTGTTCTTGACAGCCCGGAGGGAGCATGCCATCCCCTATGGAGCCAATGTTATCACACTAAGTTGCCTTGGCTCTTTAGCCCTTAATTTTAAGTTTTTAAGCCTTTATATTTTGAATTTTGATTTACTTTCTTAAAATTATGATTTAATTAGGTTACCTTGAATAAGTGAAGGCTTGAGTGTTGGCTCAATTTTTGACCCTCATATAGAGTTTTGGCTTAGGTTCATTTTCTTGGCTTATGATTTGACTCACTTCATGACTTGACACCAAGCCTGACTCATCCCATGACCAACAGGACTTGACATGTCACTCTTCCCACTCATACCTTCCTATCCTTTCCATGTTGTCCCTTTGTCCTCTTAAAATGGTCAAATAAACTTTTTGAAAAAGGAGCGCTGCCAACTCACTAGGAGTTTCCATAGTGCACTCCATGTACTTCATTCTTTGCCATGATTCATTAGCATAGCGATGATGTCATATATACCTTGTTTTCAACACCATGGTTTGTTAAAATATTCCTTCGAGGATTTTATGTTTATGAGTTTGCTAACGGTTTTCAAGTTTTGAAGGTTCAAAACTCGGTGCTACTAAAACTACCAATTCGGACCAGTTGGCAGTGGCGCTACGAGATCAGTTGCTGAGGTGGAGTTGGAAGCCAAGATGTTCACGGTAATCTCCTAAACAATTGCATAACTCTACTTTATCATCATTTTCCAGGTATTCCATGGTTTCCCTCCTCTGCATATCAAATTTGAGGTAGTAATTGTCGCCTTGAGCTTTGGTAGCGATCGTCTTTGCAAATCACCCCTTCCTTCATACCTCTCTATCCTTTTTTATCCTACAAAAACTGTAGTCATTATCACTTGGCACTCAGTTATCAAACACCCATCAACCTTTCTTTTGAAGTGTTGAATTTCCTAAGCAAACATTTACTCCTTGTGTGCACATTGCACTACCCAAAAATCGTTATTGAACTTCGTTGTTTTTTCCCCTACCTCCTCCACTTTTGGATTGGAGTGTTTTTAACTAATTTTTAAATACCATTGCAATTATTTCCTTCACTATATTTCCATTCTTCAGTTTGAGATCTGTAAAACAACAAGGAGAGGGAAAATCATAGCTCTTGCTTTCCAAAATGCCATGAACAATGTGAATTCAAGGAGAATCCTAGGAGAAAGAGTAGCCATTGTTCACTGTCATCCTCCCATTGAAGTCTACCCTCATTTACTCTCCTAGCCTTCACTCTACCATAGTCTTTGACCTCCTTTTAGACCCATTGAAACACATCAGAAGAAGAAGTCTCACAAGAGAGGCACTTTGGTCAGAACTGAACCCCCAGACATGCATTTATTTGAGGTAGAGCCCATGGTTAGGGAAGTTTTTCAAAGGGTGGGTTGCCTCTCTTTATGCCAAAACATGCAGAGAGGACATCCTGAGGTGGCAAGGAATTTTGCCTCACATTTTTATGGCCTTGAGACTAAGGTAGGAGACCTAGATTTTGAGGTGTTTGAAGCCTCCATTGCAGCAGCCACAAGGATTCTTATCACAGGAGAGAGATGGTTTAAATCCATGAGTTTCAATGCAACCTTCTCCAAATAATTCCTTAAGCCATATTATCATACTGACAACTTGTCCAAAGGGGTACCAAGAATTCATCTAATTGAATATTTTGACAAGATGTTGAATATCATCCAAAGATACTTCACATGTGAGGGGAGGTTTAATGCACTATACTAGTACCATATAAGGATTTTGCTTCATTTTACTGGTAAAGATGAAATGAATATTCCTTTTTACTTGTTGAGAAGCATAGGGAAAATGTCAGATAGAGTCCAATCCAAATCCAAGGCTGTGGATACTAGTGTCTTTCATTCTGGGTTGATTAGAATGTTGGTTTTAGAACAATTGAGAAAGAGGAACATTCCATGGGAACAATTCATTGTTTCTTCTCACATGAAGCTGGACATAGCATCCACTCCTTAATCAAAGATACACAATCCTTTTCCATCCACTAGTAATTCTCCAACAGGAGCCAGCAAAAAAAGAAAGAGCAGGGCCCCTACCCAAGACCAAGAGATCACCAAAGAAGTTGAAGAAACGGAGAAGGCGGCTTATCATTCTCCACATAGAGACCTTTCACCCCCTCCTGCACCAAAATTGGAACAAGTCCCTTCCTCTACGAAAGGTACAACCAAAAAAGAAATGAAATTGCACTTCTCTTCATCTCCTTCAACAACTAGTACAAAAGTCAAAAAACCTTTCACAAGATCATCGGCTCTCAAGGAGGCTGTTGAAACAAAAGTTCTACCAAAGGCTTCTATTTTGAAGAATAAGAGAGATAAGGGAAAAGGAATTTATAAGCCTATTGATATGGTAGATGTATCCCCTGTGCAGCAGACAGATGAAGGTGAAATCATGAAGAAGCCTGTTGAGATTATTAACATCAGCACTCCACCTAGCAATCATACCTTCAAAAGGTTGATTAGATAGCTCAGGGAATCTAGGAAGGAGGTTTCTCACTTGAAATCAGAGGGTTTATCTGAAAGAATCAAAATGAAGGAGCTCATGGATGAATACAACAACACTCTTGACTTGGCGAGATTTGCAGCTAGAAGAACTCTTCCTCTCCATAAAGAGCTCAAGAACCTTTATAGGAAAAACAAAGATTTTCAGTCTCAGAATAGAAAAATCGAAGCAGAGCTGCAACAATTCAAGGTCGAGGTGTCTCAGAGGAATTTGAATGTGTTGGTTGAAGCTGCCATTGAAAAGGAGAAACCAGTGGTGAAGAAAAGCAGACATCCAGTTAAGAAGCCTGTTATTACAAAAGGAAAACATGTTGCAGTGCCAAAAGGAAGTCCTCCTTCCATAAGAAGGAGTGCCATGTTGATGAAGTGATTGAAGGAATGTGAGCTCCATTTTTTAGAATGGTCTCTTTCTGAAAGGGTAAGTGACCGAGGAAGTATTACTTTTTCCACTTATACAGGCTTTACAGGCTCCTAATGCATTCAGCTCAAGGTTTTTATTCTTTTCAAAGTATTAGTCTCTTCATATAAAAAGAGCACAGACATTCTGTAGCGTTGTGGCGCTACATAATCATCTATTTTTCATATATTATCAGTCTACTACCTACAACGCTACCAAATATCCTAAGACTGGTGTAGGGATGGCGCTGCTAATTTCCCAGGGTGCTACTAAATCTGTTAAGTAGTGTAATGATGGCGCTGTGAATTCCACGGGGTGCTACCTAATTCATTTTTATGTCGGGCGCTACACATTCAGCAAGGCCAGTTCATCATTGGCACTACCAAATTGCACGCATAGATACACAAGCATGGTGCTACCGAATTTTACACAAAGACTAAATTACACACAGAGATACACAAGATTTGGTGCTACCGAATTTCATACAGAGATAGAATTACACAAAAAGATACACAGACTCAGGAGCTACTCATTCTGCAAGCTTGTTTTTGAGATTTTTCTATGAAATGTGTTGAGTAATTTGTGAAGGCGCTACAAAAGCTCGCTACCCAGCACGCTACCGAATGATGCTACCAACAGGTACCTGGAATCAAGGAGTTTGAGTTATCATTCTTGTGAGTGGATGATGATGTGGAGAATGGCTGAGATGGTAGCTAGCAACATGATGACAACTTACAACCTCTACAGGACACTTGGCATGCAAGGGGATGCACATCAATCAAGATCAAGTCAGTTTAAAGTTGGTTGGATCAGTGGCCAACATTTTCCCTTTTTATAGCATAGTTGTTAGCTTAGTTGTTAGTTGAAATAACTAATTTGGAGAATCTCATGGGAGTAAGGCAAACTCGCACCTCCAACTGTTGCCTTCCCTTTTTGTTATAAATAGACATTCCAAATGCTTTAGTAGGTTCGAATGGTTGAGCTAGGCTCCTTTATTGTAATATTTTGATGAAGCATATTGGTTCTCTAGTTATGTACTTGATTTGAGACTTCTTGATTAATATAAGTCAACTTTCTTATTCCATCTTATTGCCTCTTATACTGAAGTTTTCATGGTTGAATGATTCACATGGTATTTTGGTAGTTGTATTATGATGAATGTTTGATTATAGTACTATTATGATGTTCTTTAGTTTCCTTAAACTTTGAATTCAAGAAGATCTTGTGTTTGAGTTTTTCCTCCTTAGGCTGCTCGAAGACCTGATGTCTATAGCAAACCTCTACATTTCACTCACCAAATTCTTCCTTCTATTCACTTTTACTCCCACTCACTGACTAAAGTTAATTAATACCTCAATTTCTTGTGCATGCTAGCCCAGATTTATGAGTTAGAAAATTATTATATTGAGTCTTATCCATTTGACCATTTAAACACTCATTTACATTTACATATTATCTGATGGGTACTGGGCTTATCCTCTCTGCAATCTACGGGTGATTCCTAGTGCTAAGAACTGCCATTAAATAAATTTCATGCTACCTGGTTAGCTGATAATAATAGACACTCACATGCCTCCTTTATCAGTCTTATAATCAATACTTCAGCTTTATGTTTCTTCCTTCCATATGTAGCAACATCAGTAGCAACACTTGCAAACATGCAAGAATTCTCTCTTTCTGTGTATGGTTGTCCAAAAAGACACACCATAATTGTTGATATAGTAATTGCAGCAACCTCTTTTTCCTGTATCACTTTTCCTTGATAATCCCATAAGTCGTCATTCTTCCTAGATTCCTAAATCTTCTTGTGTTCCCACTGTAATCACTGTACATGATTATTGTTGCCCTGAGCACTTTCTAGCCAAATCACTCTTGGCTACTTTTTTCATTTCCATCCAAATACTAAGATAATATTAACCTTCTGTATTCATTTATATCCTGGATCCATCTAACCCAACTCACACTTAGACAAATTATAATTCCAATCATGTTGTCTTATAGACTTTTGGATCTTCAACATCCATTTACTTTTCGGGACTGAACTACTTCATCCCTTTTCTGGTTGAATACTTTAGCACTTGAGGTCTCTTGCACCATTCTCTTCTCTTTTCTTGGCCAACTAGCCTCAAACTTGACTTTCATAACCAATCTATAACATACTATAAATATGCACATATTCCTTCCTTGCCAGCTGCATAGAATTAATTGGAAGCAATTAACATTGCTTTTAATTTATCATCATAATTTCCAGTGATACTTCCAACCTTCGAGAATGTCACTCATGGCTCTATGCCACTTGAGATGAATTCTTGTCATGTACCATCTCTTTTGCATTCTATACCAAGCGTAGAACCATTTTCTTCTTTATGGTTCCTTATTGATTCCTCTTCAGAAATTCATTTCTTTTTGAAGTTCTTCTTGACTTGAGATCTCCATGCTAGAATATTTCTTATCTACCTTGCACACTTATACCCATGTATTATGCTGATGTTAATTTTCGACATTCCACTATTACTTGGATCCCTCTGATCCAACTCCTACATGACCAAATTACATTTCCAATCATGCTCCTGGATTAACCTTGGATATTTAACACTAATTTCTTTATTGAAGAAAATTGGTTTAGCCTTTCCTTGACTAATCATATAAGCACTTGGATTTTCTTAATGAACCATTAATTCCTCCTGTCTTGAACCATATGATTCGAACCTGACTTGCATAATCAATTTCTATCATGCCATATTTATGTCCTTCATACCATGCTTCCACTGCGCACTCTGATAGCAATAATGGAGGTTTTATCTCCAAACTGTAGGACTGATCCTTGGAGATGTTACATCTTATCTCCAAATATACTCCTTGCTTCTCTTTATCAGAAAAATATCATTTTAACCTATCAATATTTTAGAGTAGATATTCCCACACTCTACTACCTTATCTGTACATTGGCATTCTTTAGAGTGAATGGACTCTCACTACATCATTCACTACATGAGCTACTCTTATATCCAAATTCCATTGAGCACCCTGATTAGCATGAGTGGATTTCTTGTAGTCAGCTGCACAAACCAAGATTTTCCATGCTTGCTTCCAATTCAATCATATGTGATTGAAACTCAGCTTGCTTGTTGTCCAGGGCTTCATAGATCCTAGGAACACTTCTGACCATGTCCTCCACTGCCTCAATCATTCTGGGTTCCATAATGCATCATAATTATTTCTTCTAATTTTCCTGAAAATTGCCTGCCCAGGTCAATTTTATGAATGAGTAGTTATATTCTACTGTTCAAGACCTTTCCAACACCTGCTTCCATGCTCAACTTTGAGTCTCAAGCAGAAAGTTATGGGTATTTAAAAATTGTATTTTCTATGATGTAATCCTTGTACATTTGTTCTTCTTCTTTAGAGCCGAATAGCTCTTGGACCCATGTTGAATCCTTTTCTTAGGTTTACAAGATTTTGTAATTTCCCTTATTTGCAGGTTTGTACAATTTATAAATCTACGGGCTCCTTCTCTAAGCCCTTTTCTATCTTTAAAAATCAAAATTTGGGCACTAGCCCCTTTTTATTTTGGCCAAAATCTCATGTGACCACGGGCTATGAACAAGCGCTTAGCTGAAAGATGCTTATCCAGAGATTTGGGACTTCAAGGCTCCGGAACTTCAGGCTTCAGACGTCTCACCTTGATCACACTTCCTTTCCCCCGAATTCCAAATTGGTGAACTTTCGAACTAATGTTTCTTTAGAGATTCGGGGCTCCGGTACTTCGAACTTCACGCTTCAGGAGATCTTACAACACAACACTTCAATTTCTTCGAACGTCGAACTGGTAAACCCCTGAAGGTTTCAAGAATCAACGATCCATTCTCCTCACTGAGATCAATGGTCGATAGGAGCTCCAAGACTCAATGCTTCAGAGTATTTCACAACACAACACAACATTTCCCCTGAATTCTGAATCTCTGAACTTTCTGAGTCTTATCAGTAATCACGCACCAGGGGGGCACTACATGTCGAAAATATAGAGATGGAACATGGACCAATCTACGGGTGACATGTATCAATTTCTAATTGGCCCAAAAGGTCTGTGAAAATTATGAAACAAGATGACACGTGGCATGCTTAGAGTGGGTCCATGTCACCCTAGGTGACATCAGCATGCCACATGACTTCAACGCTCTGAGACTTCGGAGAAATTCTCAGCATAACACAACAAATCTCACAAATTACGAACTTATGAATAGGTCCACGTCACTCTAGGTGACTTCATCATGTTGCATCACTCCGACGCTCCATGACTTCAGGACTTCGGAAAACTTCACACTATAACACTTCAAAACACCTGAGCATTGGATTTCCAAACATACACAATCTAGAGGTTTGGGGCTCCAGAGATACAAAACTTCAGGCTTCGAAGGTTTTTGCTGTTGAACACCACCCAAACCCCAAACTGTTGAACACTGAATCGGCGAACTCTCAAACAAGTGCTCTCCGGAGCTTTGGTGCTTCGGGCTTCGGGAGACTTATCCACTCTACACCACAAATCTCTCGAACGTCGAATTCTTGAATACTTGCTAATATGCGGACATGTGTCCAAAAAATGAATGGTACGGATTGGCTCTAGACTTCAAATCTTTGAGGAAAACTCTACTCCATGCTACCACAACCCAATTCTCTCGGAGTGTCGAATTGTTGATCCACTTGGAGATCCAACGACCCTCCTTCTCCCAGAGATCTACAGTTGAGATCTGCTTCGGGAATCCGGGGCTTCGGGGATTTTTCCTCCTTTTTGTCAAAGACTTGAAAATTTTTGAAGTAGCGAAGTCTGAAGGACTTGAGGGGTTAACAACCATGCTACTTCCCTAGATATGACGACTACAAGGGATTCGGTCCCCTCCCGAATAGATATCGACCTTTCTTCTTCTCACAAAGAGAGATTTCTCTTCTCTGAATTTCAAACTTATAGAAGTAGCCTGCGCACTCCTTGCGCTTCAAATTCGAACCATCCCAAGTCATATTTCGTTTGAACAAATATTAAAATATAAAAATTTCACTACTTTGGCCAATTTCCTCCAATTTTCCAAGAAATTGACAATAGAAATTGGGGATTTTTCCCAATTCCATTCAAGTGACTAAAATCAACTTGCTTGGACCATCCAAGCTCAGTGTTGGAAACTAGAACTTTGATACCATATTGTAACATACCCAGGCTTAGACCTGCTGGGCTATGCCACACAGAAACTCTTACGGAACTTCATAAACTGTAACATATCAGGCCACCTAGGCTCGACCATGCCACTTCATAAAAACAATAATTTCATCTGTATATGTATATATATAACTTAAGCAGACAAACAAATTCTACAAATACATAGATTCATGTGGAAATAACAGTAAAAATATACATGCAATGTATACAGGAAATACCCATAAATACAAAGACATGTATAAATATTCAGCATGCAACTAGACACACAATTGATACTTATCTTTTATAGAAGACCACCAATTGCGTGCAGACCTTCCACAATCCTCCTAGCCTTATACTACGTTGCTCATCACTCTCAGCAGTGGGTCACCTTCGAGCTAGGATTAAACTCCACCCGGTTAAAGGGGTTCCTAGCTAGGCTGAGACAAATTAGACAACATGAAGGATCTCATCCCAGGAGCCAACTCAAACTACCAGCCTACAACCTCTCATTCCCCACATGTCTATCCCACCCCAGGAAGTGTGCCCCTTCTCTGCTCAACAATCCTTTGGATGCCCCACTTCCCTTCCAGGGCTTCAACAAAAGGTCGGACATGAATTCTCATAGCACTATAGTTGTAGTTGGGCTCCCTCAAGAAATCAATTTCCCATCAATTCTCTCACTCGGAGAGAGTTTCTCATGGGCTTGACAACCCACCTCTTCAATCCCATGGGCCTAACAACACGACTCTTCAATCCCAGTGCTTAAGTCAACCAGGAATAGGTATAGGTGATGGAAGCAATTGATCTCAAGTAGGGAACAAGTGATGGAAATGGCAACCTTCAGGTAAGGCACATGTGCTTCCAGTAATAGGAAAATGCAGGTGAGATGCCCATCCCAACAAGGATACAGTTTATTGCTGATCACACGAAAATACAGAGTCTGACTGAAGGAATGCGTGCAGGCTCCAGAGCTAAATATGATGGTGAGCATGCCTGAAGGGTTGAGTGTGTGAATAGGAAGAATGGTGAATGGGTCGAAAGGAAGCCTGAATCCACCTCATGCACAAAGATCCAACTCTTTGTATGCATGTCCCAAATTGGACACTTGTCATCATGAAGCTTCATGGGCTCCACTTGTAATTCGTTCCCTTTCCCATAGGAACTTAGGATAACATAGGTTATTTCCAACCTTAGTCTTTAGGAATAATAATATTATATTATTCCCTTGGAGATAAGCCCTTCTATATTAGCCCCTTTCCTAGGCTCTTAGCTCCCTCCCCCCTTTTCTCTTCCTAGTGGAATTTAGTCCCCCATACTCTTTTATCATGGTTGTTCTACATGAAGCAATGTTTTTTATTAATGATATTATTATTTACATATACAAAAATAGGCTCAATGGCCTTTAGCATCTAAGATCTCCTGCCTAATAATCACATAAGCCTTATGTACTATAATGACCTGGATCACCAGCTTATGAAACATATTCAAATTCATATTTAAATTTGGGGATGAGTCTTGGGGTATTACAGGTCATGTGGATCCAAATATGTAGATCCATCCACATAGTTGGAAAGGGTTGCAGCTGAATCTGGAAGGAACAATACCATTGTAGAATATGTAGGCTGGACAGTGGGAGTCCTAACTGGCTCCTAATTTGTCACATTGATGTTCTCTACATAAGGTGGGGTAGAGTCATTAAATAGAATATGAAAGTGGTTGTCATCCTAGAAATGACAACTATCCATATACCAATCATCACATTTGGCCTCCCAATAAGACCAAACATATGTTTCTTGATTATATTTTTCCATGATGTGATGACAAATGATCTCCATGTTATATCATTGTTTGATGATCTCCAGCTTACATACCCTCTATGAAATTTTGTCTCGAGGGCTTCAAATTCCGTCTAATTTCCACGAGAAGTCGAATATCCATTATAAACATCACATTTAATATACCAAAAGAAAGATATTACAATGCTTTATCCAATGACACTAATCTAGTAACAATATGAGCACTCTATGAAAATTTATGAACTCTGTAATCCCGTCATCATCACGAAAACCCCCCCAAAATGGATGATTCTAAATCAATGATATCTTTACTTCCAAAATTCTGATTCATATGATTTTGTTTTTTGAATTTGGGTCAAATTGTGAGAGGAACTCATATATGTAATTTGTTTAGGAAAATGTTGTTGGAAATTTGGTTGTCATTGATGTCAACCTTGATAAATAGGTGAAGTATCATTGATTGATTGGTTTGAGAAGCATTGTCAATATTGGACATATTGTTATGAAGGTGACTTGAATGTCAAGCATTGCCAATATTGGACATAATGTTATGAAGGTGACTTGAATTTCAAGCATTGTCAATATTGGACATAATGTTATAAGGTTGGACATAATGTTATGAAGGTGACTTGAATTCCAAGCATTGTCAATATTGGACATAATGTTATGAAGGTGACTTGATTGTCAAGAATTGTCAATATTGGACATAATGTTATGAAGGTGACTTGAATATCAGCAGAAGGATAATATTGACTAATGTATTTTATGATCTTGATACACTCATCCTATATTGTATAAGGCTGAGATTGTGTCATTAACATCCATGCACAAAATAAGAAACTGTCCAGATAAAAAGGGTAAATGGATAATCCAATATGGATCCATACAAATCACAAATAAAGAAGTTAATAAGACATGGTTCATTAAAAGTGATTCATAAAATATCAATTGAAGAAGAGTCCAAATATGAGACAGAATGTTAATGGTGGATGTTTGGTGAGGAAGCATTGACACCATCGAGTCACAAGTCGAGTCGATTCAAACAACAATAAGGTCAACTATCTGGAACCTGATCGACTACAAGATGAGTCGACCGACTGTGAACCTGCAGATTGACGGAAGTTAGAGAAGACAAGTCGATCGATTTCAATATGAGTCGAAGACAAGTCGACCAACTGAAGGTCGAATTTGAAGAAACATTGAGCCAAGAAATCCATGTCGGCCAAAGCAAGTCGAGAAGACCAAATTCGAATTTCTCAAGTCAGTTTTCTTCCAAGTCAAGTCGGTCCAAGAAATAAGTAACCTAAAGGTCAAAGTCGAAGAAAACTTAAATACAAGTGGGGTCGAGGCTTAAGAAATATGGGTTGACTAAAATTGAAATACTCAAGTCGAAATTTCTCCTAGTTGAGTCGACCAAAAAGATGTTTGTTGGTCAAATGAGGAAGCACATACGAAAAAGGGTGAGACCAAGTCAAATATTTAGTAACTAACAATTGAGAGGGAACCAATTTTAATATAACCATCAAGTAAAATATTTACAAGTTTATTTTAAATAATCACCAACAAAGGAGATATGTGGAGGTCGATTTAGACATTCATGAAAAGGTAATATGTACTGAAGTCGATCTGACATCCGACGACGAAAAGAAAATATGGGAAAGTTTACTTCAAAGAACCACCTGTACCGAACACCTTGCACAGTTTCTAGGGAAATGATATAGGTGGATATCGGTGGCCACCCACCTTTTCCAACTCGCTCAAAACAATTTTCTGGCAATTTACTAGTTTTAGCAGTTGTTAACTTCCGGAACCATTTTGAGGGCCTAAATGAAGGTTTTTCAGGATTGAGCTTCACAATGATAGCCAAAGGCTCTGATTGAGCCCCCAAAATGAATCTCCTCGATGATACCTTTCCAACGAACTATCGTGCACCCCAAACAAAGATCGTATGCCAAAGTTATTCCCCCGAGAAGTTGATACACCAATCTACCCAAAACGGGGTCCACAAAATTGTTGGCTTTTCATCTTCCGGGGTTAGGGTTTTGGATTTTATTTATGATAAAAAAGGCCTTTGGAGCCTCATTGTAAGATCTTGTTCTTCTCACGGATGCAAGTAGTCGTCACATCTCTTCTCAAAGATAAGTTGCCACCATTCTAGCAAGTCTTTCACTCTGTATTTTACAGTCTTTGTACATTTCCGTTCATTAATAAAAAATTGTGTATTATTGTATATCTTTGTTTATGGTTGCATCTCTGATACATTTATGTTATAATATTGGATATCTGAGATATCTCTATACATTTATTTATTATATCTCTGCTATCATTTCGTGCTGAAAATAATCCGGATCAAGAAATTTATCATTTGTCGTCTAATTGGGCATATTCTGCAAAAAACCCATGTTGTAGAATTTTAAAATTCATTTCCATCACTCTAGAATCGTCATACGAAAAATTTATTTCTAAATTGGTGTACGAAAATTAATTAATAAAAGTAACCATTTGTGTTAATTAAATGAAGGGGTGCAATGTTTCATTCCAAAAGGACACATTGTTTCAAAGTGGCACCCTTTGGAGGACTATATAAGTAAAGGAATATGAAGGGAAGAAAGTGTCTTGGTGGATATATATATATATATATATATATATATATAATGGATTGAATGAAAGTTCATTCTATCAGGTTGGTGCTTGTTTACAAGTTGAGTCTTGTCATGAGGATTGGATTCCTCATATATTAGTTGGATCTAAGATCACCAAGCTAGGTCTTGTTATGAGGGTTGGATTCCTCATTTATCAGTTGGATCTGAGAACCAAAACATGGGTCTTGTATCAGAGAGTTGGATCTCTCATATTTAGTTGAAGCTGAAGATATTAAATTATTGATTTTATTTGTATTCATTCAAGTTAAATAAATAAAAAGGATGATATTTTATCTACTTCATACAATTTGTGTTATACGTGTTTATGAATAATTAATTGAACTGCATATATCTTATTGAGTTAATTTAGTTAAACTATGAAAGTGTGAAAAGTAGCCAAAATTTCCAGACACTAATTCACCCCCCCTTTGCAGTGTCAGTGTGTGTTTCAACAAATTTTTCCTCGGGTGCTACAGAAATCAGAAAAATAGCGCGACCGTCTACGAAAAACCATGAAAAATTGCATATTTTAGAATGTCGATAACTTGACCTCCAGGAATCAGATTCAGATGATTTTTTTTTTAAACTTGGTTGTTTTTCCAAGAGGAACTTAGATATACAACCAATTTATGAAAATTCCACACATAAAACTACATGATTTTTCCGAATTGTCTTGGCCCTCTTTTTCTGCTTCAAAAAATCTACAAAATAAATAAATAAATAATTGTCCACAATTCTTGCCAAGGAAAGTTATCTGATACCAATTGTTAAGTAAAAAATACCTAAATACAAAAACATTGCAATATATCCAAAGAGAAATACAGAAAACCCACACTTTAATATATTGAAAACCCTTAAGGTAGGACAACACCTTACAATATATCCTATTATGGAAGGGATCATTTACTGTTTACTTGCCTCTTCGAGGGGTACCCTCCTATTGAGCTACCAATCACAATACAATACTTCTCTTTCTCCCTCATTACATTGCTTGAACCCCTTTATATAGTGCTACCAACCACCTAAGAACATTCTATAGGAGGAACCTTCTAGAAGCGGAACATTCTAAGAAGTCCTTTTACATTTATTATATCTAACTACTATAATGGTGCTTATTTAATACTATAGTGGACCTAGTCCACCTTACATTGAATGGCCTCCACTATTATCACTATGAGCCCTTCGCTCCCCCCTCCCCCCACTACCTGTTGATAGTTTGGCTTTCATTGATGTCAACTCTTGAAGAAGCCCCGACAGTGTGTTTTTGGTACCTAAAGTTGAATGAGGAATATGGACATGACGAACAAAGTAAATGTAGGAAAGACACTCATAGATGGATAGTACTCGTCGTGTTGTTTTTGATGATATGTGAAACGCCACATAGTTCCTCACAGTCAGGGAGATATGACTTTATGAAGTTGTAAGCCCCAAATAAATGGTCCAGAAGCCCCCAGTTGGTTACAAGTTCTTAATGAAAGGGTAAATTTGTTGTAACAAGAAAACCATAGAAGCCCTAAATTAAGAAGAGGAGTTACCTATCACAAGTATAAATATACCTCAAGGAGTCATCCACAAGTAAACTCACACACTTATTCATTGCTTATATTTCTTGTTATCTGGTGATCGTTTTGCTAAGGTTGTAGTGTCATTTTCTAAGGTAGCAAAGGGAGGTCAAAGGAGAACGTTTAAGAGTTGCAGAAAAACCTAGTTTATGAGGTGTACATAAGTTGCAGGTCAAAAAGGAAGTGTATGTATGTCGACTACAATGGAGAAAAATGTGTATATACGCGAGTAGTAGAAGAGAAAGTCGCATACCTGTCAAAAATCTCATGAATTGTTGAGTAAATGTTGATACCAGGTCCCTGAAGTTTGAAGGAATGTTACAAGTCAACATCTCATAGTTTCAGGTTAGCTACATAGGTATTGGTATGGTTGTATACTTTTTTTGATGGTTACTTCTTATGATGGTATGGTGTATTCTTGAGGAATACTTGGTATGGTTGGTTTCATATTTGGATATGGTATATCTTGGTTACTAGGTTGAGTGAGGATCACTCTTATATCTGGTTCAGTGTATGACATGGTTCTCATAGTTCATATATTTGAGTTGTTTGTACATGGTTGAGACATATTCATGTTGTATGGTGGCACATGCATTGGTTCTTTGAGATACTTTATTGATGATATGGTACAAATCTGCATATGGTTGATGGCATGGTATATGGTACAGGTTGTACATGGTTGATGCTCTAGTTCACAATTCACTATTTCTTATTGATGTATCTTTGGTTCATGATTGATGCATGAGATAGTATGCATGTTGGTATACAGTTGATGCATGGTATGGTACATGTATTAGTTGATTGATGAGCATATATAGGTTGATGAGACAGTGACAGAGACATAGTGTCAGTTACAGAGACAGAGTGACAGTGACAGAGACATAGTGACAATAACAGTGGAAGAGTCTGTGATAGCGAAAGTTGGTCTACACTTATACTTCAGGGAGACAAGACGGGGAAAGGATATGTGGTTATAGCCACCTTATGGTTGGAGCCAAAGAACTTAGTGGGTTGCAACATCCTTCTGGTTGGGACCAGAGAATTCAAGGAGTTGTTGTTGGATTACTGATAGGGGGGGTGAATTAGTAATACCGTAATTATAATCCTTTTTCTTCAAATGTTATATCAATCTAGAATTATTATCCAATAATGAGCAGTAAAAAATAAACAATCACACACATACACAGTACACCGGTGTTTTATGTGGAAACCTAAATCGGGAGAAAACCACAGAATGCTTTTTCTTATATGTCTTGAAGAATTACATTCATTGGAAGCACCGACTTCCTTTGTTTTCCAACTGCAACTGGAAGGAGGCTCCAACCCCCTAGCTTCTTAGGCTACAATCTGAGGGAACCTCCAACTCCCCAATTCCCTAGCTACAACCAGAAGGAGGCTACAACGCCCAATGTTCTCCAGCCACAACTGGAAGGTGGCTACAACCACCTATCCTTGCCCCGTCTTGCCACCCTGAAGTAGAAGTAGAATGATGGAACCACTGTCGCACTATCACTGTGAGATATACCGCTATAAACCTGTACCAATAAATCTGAACCATGCATCAACCATGCAACAACCTGTACCTCAACCTGTAATCAACCTGTACCATAAACAAGTGCACCAACCATGCACCAACCAGTAATCAACCTGTACCATAAATAAGTGCATCAACCATGCACCAACTTGTAATCAACTTGTACCATAAACAAGTGCATCCAACCATGTACCAAGTATGTACCAATCATGTGTCAACTACTCATCAACTATGACTCATCAATATGTACCAACATCATCAACTATACACCTCATGTATGTGCCAACTCATATACTACTTATCTCAACCATGTACTCAACATGTACCTCAACCAAAAGCCCTCATTTCATCATCCAAATCTGATTTGCAGCTCCGTAATAGACCTAGTGTATATGATCACATTCCTAAAAAATTCCTTAACTTTAAAAACAAGAGACTAGCATTTTCATCAAACTTTTCTTTAGTTTCACATGCCTAGTTTTGGATTAGTCAACAACCCTAACTTGAAGTAATCATAACTTTGAACTTGTAATGTATAAATATTTGAAACTGATATAAAATGTTATTCAGTGTGTTTTATGCAATTTCTCCAAGTTTTACTACTTGGAACCTCTCATAAAAGGAGTTATAGCAAAAATGGCATATCTTGCTGAATTATTGCTTATTCTAGAGAGCAACCTTGTAGAGCGTGCCCCACACAAAATATTTGATAAATTGATCTAAAACTGTTACAAAGAATACTAAAGATTGTACCCTACCAACACATTTGGTATCAATAAGTTTGGATATGTTATGAAGAATTTATGACGTTTTTACCCGAAACACCTGATTTTGACTAGTTTCAGGACTAGCCACAAACCCTATTTTCCACGAAGAGTAACTCCCAAAATAAAACGACCCACAAGATGATTTTTTTACCACAGATACTTGGATATGTTTTCTCACTTTCATAGAAATTTCATGGTCTGAATCATTATGGAAAAAAATTTATAGTGAAAATAGTGAGATGACCTATAAATAACATACCTGAGAAAGCACCATCAAAAGAATTTATCCTTCCTTTCATTTCGGTCTTCGTTTCTTTACCTTCACTCGGAATTTTGGTTTAAATATTCTTGGTTACCTCAGACACATATATATATTCAGTATGCTTAAGTGTGTTTCAAATGAGAGAGCCTTGCCTCTTATTTATACTCTCCAAGTAGCTTCCTTAAAAACATCTTCTAGGTCACTTGGCCCACTTTCCTTATTTTAGGGTTGGGTCCACTTCTAATTTCTCCATTAAATTTATTATTGAAATAATTTATTTGTA
>JASDQU011248483.1:3152-14727 GCA_032191745.1 Picea mariana | reverse complement strand
GGTTCAGTCTTTAGACCCGTAATCCTAGAGAGAGGATGCAAAGAACCCCTTCCAGGAAGCATCCATGTTGGAGGACTAAAACTCTCTCCTCGAGAACCATAATTGCGATATGGTTCCACTTCCTTCAAATAGGAGTATTGTTAGATGTAGATGGGTCTACAGGACCAAAAAGGAAGAAGATGAATAATTGAGAAGACACAAGGAAATATTGGTTTCCAATGAATTTCAGCAGATCCATGGGATTGACTATGATGAGGCCTTTTCTCCAGTAGAAAAGTTGGACTCCATTAGGTTGGTCTCGCCATTAGAGCATCTAGGGAATGGGAAGTACATCATATGGATGTGAAGAATTCTTTTCTTCACATGGATATCTCAAAGGAGATTTATATGGAGAAGCCACATTGATTCATATATAATTCATCTTTAGTGTGTCAACTCAAGAAGTTGCTTTATGGCCTCAAGTAGGCCCTAGAACATGGTAGGCAAAGATGGACTCCTACATGCTCTCCAAGAATTTTATCTGATGAAAAATAGATCTCAATGTCTACATGTTGAGGACCACTGACTCACTTCTGATCATAGTCATGTATGTGGATGATCTTTTGATTACCATAAGATCAGTTTCACTGATTTCCTTGATCAATGGAATTATTCATGAAAGGTTTTCGATGATAGACATGGGTCCACTCAATTTATTTGTTGGCCTCAAGATTAAATAGGATGCCTCATGAATCAATCTATCCCAGGATAAGTATGCTCGGTATCTCGTGGAGATATTCCACATGACAAACTACAAGTATGCACCTACACCCTTCTTATCTGGAGTTAGACTTAAGGATAGTCGGGATACACTACCGGTTGATAGCACCTTGTATCGAAATCTTGTGGGGAGCCTTATATATCTCACCCACAATCGACCAGATCTATCATATGTAGTAGGGTTAGTCTCTAGGTACATGAAAGAGATGCATAAGTTACACTGGAAAGTTGTCAAATGCATCCTCAGATATGAACCATCAATTATGGGATCCACTATGCAATAGGTTGCAATATGGATTTCATAGGATTCAATGATTCTGACTAGGCTAGAGATGGAATATATCAAAACTCCACCTCCTTGTACATGTTGAGTTTGGGATCCAACCCAATCTGTTGGTTGAGCAAAAAATAATCAGCTATTGCTCTATCTTTAGTAGAGGTCGAGTACATGGGAGTAGTCAACACCACCATCTAGGCATTGTGGCTACATGATTCATATGGATATCAGTGGCCACCCACCTATTCCAACTGGCTCATCTTTGTAGTTTCTTAGTTTGGCATATTTTTCCTAGTCTTCTGGGTCCTGAACTTCCGAGGTCGTTTTGAGGCCCTAAACAAAATTTTTAGGGCTCTCCAGAGTCAAACTATAGATAGAGTCAAATTTTGATGACACAATCTGTATTCATTGGATATACCTTTCCAACGGGCTATCATGCACCTAAAACAAAGATCCTATGCAAAAGTTACGACCTCGGGAAGTTGATGCACCAACTTACCCCAACGAGGCCCACATGACTTTTGGTGCTTCATCTCCTAGGGTTAGGTTTTTGGATGTCTATGGTTTTGGCATTCATGTTTATTGTAAAAAGGATTTTAGAGCCTCAATGTACTCATCTTCTTGCAAATTATAGTAGTCGTCACATCTCTTCTCAGAGATAAGATACCACCATTCTAGCAAGCTTGTTTGAGTCTACATTTTACAGTTTCAACATATTTCTTATTTAATAGAAGCCAAGTTTTGTTGTATCTCTATTATTATTCATTGTGTCTCTTTGTTAATACTATAAATATATGTTTTTATTTCGTTCCTCTCATAAATCTGGATCAATGGTATTAGAGTGGTCTACTCCTTGTCGTTTCTTTAGTGCATGTCCCCGACGTAGTCATAGTATAGAGAGTTGGGTCTCGAGCTTGTTTCTTTTGAGGAAAACTAATCTCACACACCCAAGAAACCATCCATGGTGGGAAAAAATAAATATGATGGGACATGAGATCCTTTCAAAACATTGCTCGAGGAATCCCTCGAGTGACAAAGGAACGAGATGATGGACATCTTTGCAAAAATCCTTCAACGACTGGTGACAAGCAACGCGTCTACCTCAAGCTGAGGGGCCACTCCTTAAAGATATAGATCGATTTTTATATTCCTATATTTGAAGGTAAAATAGATTTGGATGCCATAGATAAATGGTCAAAACTTCTAGAAAGGTATTTTTCTTTCCACAACTTTTCTGATAGATAAAATATTACATTTTCTCTCCTCAAGGTCATCCCCCATGTCAAAGATTGGTGGGAGAATTTGTTTGAGCAAAGGGAAATAGAGGGATCAACATTATTTGTAGTTTCACCCACTTGGGGTTCCTTCATGGATGCTATTAAGGAAAAATACTACCATATTGGAAGTTATGACGACTTGTATACAAGATGGACCACACTGTGGTAGGAAAGAGACCAAAAAGTCCCATAGTTCACCAATGTCTTCCATAACTTGCGCACCAAGTTGGGTATCAAATATTCTTAGCAACATATGGTGCTCAAGTATCGTGGTGGTCTACATAGATACATCTATACATAGATATATTTTTTGGACATCTTGTCCTTGGGAAAGACCTATATATATGTCGTCAAAATCAAGCAGAAGCTTAAAAAAAAGACACGACAGTTTCGTTTTGAGAACCTCTCACAATAGAAGCAGGGAAAGGGAAGCCCTAACCCACAAAACAAAGGACAAAGAAAATATGGACAGCCTTAGGAAAACCATTCTAATCCACAAGAAAATAAATAAAATTGAAAGATGAAGAAAGATACCAGGAAGTGGTGCCACTTCCATAAGATCCCATGGAATAACATTGTTGATTGTCGCTCAAAGAAGTCATTGATGGCTGAGGTGAAAGCCTCTAAATCAGATGTGGGTTTTGACTCTTATTTAGATCAAGAAAATGGGAGAAAAATCATTGAGGCGGAACCCAGTGCCACCGTTGCTACTACCAAGATCTATCACGGTGAACCTAATGAGCCATAGGAAGGTGAGCACCTCTTTCATTCACATATGTGGGTGAAATGCACTCTTATGCACTTCATCATTGATAGAGGTAGCTAGAAGAACCTCATCTCAACAGAGGTCATCAAGCGGCTAGCCCTACCAAAAACATCGTACCCACAACCCTACACCATTTGATGACTCTGCCAGGGAAGCGATCTTCACGTCAACCAATAGTGTCGCATGTCATATGACATCAAGCCATTCAAATATGAGCTATTGTGCAATGTTTCTCCTTTTGAATTTTGTGATGTTCTTTTTGGCCAACCTTATTTATGGAAACGTCATGTTGTATATTAGTCTAATACTCGCAGTTGGGTATCAAATATTATTAGCAACATATGGTGCTCAAGTATCGTGGTGGTCTATATAGATACATCTATACATAAATATATTTTTTGGACATCTTGTCCTTGGGAACGACCTATATATATGTCGTCAAAATCGAGCAGAAGCTTAAAGAAAAGACACGACAGTTTCATTTTGAGAACCTCTCACAATAGAAGTAGGGAAAGGGAATCCCTAACCCACAAAACAAAGGACATAGAAAATATGGGCAGCCTTAGGAAAACCATTCTAATCCACAAGAAAATAAATAAAATTGAAAGATGAAGAAAGATACCAGGAAGTGGTGCCACTTCCATAAGATCCCCTGGAATAACATTATTGATTGTCGCTCAAAGAAGTCATTGATGGCTAAGGTGAAAGCCTCTAAATCAGATGTGGGTTTTGACTCTTATTTAGATCCAGAAAATGGAAGAAAAATCATTGACGCGGAACCCAGTGCCACCGTTGCTACTACCAAGATCTATGCCGGTGAACCTAATGAGCCATTGGAAGGTGAGCACCTCTTTCATTTACATATGTGGGTGAAATGCATTATGATGCACTTCATCATTGATAGAGGTAGCTAGAAGAACCTCATCTCAACAGAGGTCATCAAGTGGCTATCCCTACCAACAACATCGCACCCATAACCCTACACCATTGGATGACTCTGCCAGGGAAGCGATCTTCACGTCAACCAATAGTGTTGCATGTCATATGACATCAAGACATTCAAATATGAGCTATTGTGCAATGTTTCTCCTTTTGAATTTTGTGATGTTCTTTTTGGCCAACCTTATTTATGGAAACGTCATGTTGTATATGAGTCTAATACTCGCAGTGTTATTATTACTTTGAACAAGAAATTGTACAGGATACCCTAGGTAGTCCCACCTAGTGCTATTTCCTTTATCTCTGCCAAAAAATGCAGGAAGGTCATCTCTGAGACCGAGAAATTTCTCTTCTTTTTGATTCACTCTTAGAGTGAGAGAAAAGTTGCAACCACATCTATAGTCTCCACAACCGACCTCTCTATGCAGAAAAAACAGGTGGATAAGGTCGTGGAAGAATACAAAGACATATTCTCATCACCTACTGGGGTACCTATGCACTTTCAAGTCAATCATTCCATCGATTTGACCCCCGACCAACCGCTGCCCAATGGGCTAGTATTTCACCGATCTCTGTTAGAAAATGAGGAGATCAAGCGTCAGATCCAAGAAATTCTTCACAAGGAACACATCCGACCCATATCATCACCTTTTGGAAGCCCAATCGTGCTAGTGCAGAAGAATTACGGGACTTGGCGAGTCTCAATTGATTACTGAGCCCTTAATAAAATCACAATCAAGAACCGATACCTAATTACCTGAATCAACAATCTCCTTGATCAACTCAAGGTGGGAAAATACTTCAGTACGATTGATCTAAATTCTGGCTACCATCCACTCCCAATAGAGCAGACAGATGTATGGAAGATTGCCTTCAAGTCAAAACAAGACCTTTTTGAATGGCTAGTCATGCCCTTTGGTTTGACAAATGCCCCAACAACTTTCATGAGGATGATGGTCAATATCTTGCAGCCTTTCACCAATTATTTTGTAGTGGTGTATCTAGATAACATCCTCATCTACAACAAGACTTAGGCAGAACACTTGCAACATATTCAACAGGTTCTCCACACTCTGCAGCAGCACAATCTATATTCCAACTTAGAAAAATACCCCTTCAGCATGGATAGGGTCCAGTACCTAGGCTACATTGTTAATGAGCATGGTGTGCATGTGGCTCCAACAAACATCTAGGTCATTTGTGACTGGGCATCCCCAACCACACTCACTTAAATTTGGATCTTCTTAGTAATTTCCAATTTCTATCGCAGGTTCATGTTGGTATTATTCCATATTGCATGGGCTCTCAGCCAAGTAACCAGGGGTGGTGGTAAGGAAAAGTTTGTGTGGGGCTTGTCCCAAAAACAAGCATTCGATGATTTGAAGAAATGCTTGTGCTCAGCCCTAATTCTTTCATTACCTGACCTACAACAACCATTTGAAATCAAGACAGATGCTTCAAACTATGTTGTGGGTGTAGTTCTCACTCAGCACGACAACCCCATGGCCTATCATAGTGAGACACTATCAGATGTCGTCCGTAAGTACCCTACTTATGACAAAGAAATGTACTCCATTGTGAAATCCTATCACCAGTAAAAATTACATTCTCAGGAAGGACACAGTCATCCAAATTGATCATAAGTTGTTGTTGTTCATGCAGACACAAGGAAAATTGCGGAATAACCGCCATCAAAAGTGGTCTACATACTTGCAGCAGTTCCACATCAACATCAAGTATAAGACAGTGATCCAGATTTTATGAGTAGAATGAAATGAATACATATTATTATTAAAATATGCTCAACAAAAAATAATAGATATCCAATAAAATTGGTTTCTATTCAATAAAGAAATAAGCTGAAACTATAAAATGCAGCGAAAAACAAGCTTGCTGGAATGGTGGCGTCTTATCTCTGAGAAGAGATGTGAAAATTGTACTCATTTGAAATAAGACTAGTACAATAAGGCTCTAAAGGAATTCTTACAATAAACATGAATTCCAAAACCCTAGACATCCGAAAACCTAACCCTGGGAGATGAAGTGTCAAAAGTCATGTGGGCCCTGTTGGGGTAAGTTAGTACATCAACTTACCGGGGTCGTAACTTTTCAATACGAAATTCATTTTAGATGCATGATAGCCCGTTGGAAATTTCTATCCAAGGACTACACATGTTTCCATAACTTTGTATTCAATTTGACTATGGAGATCCCTAAAAACGTTGTTTAGGGCCTCAAAACGACCCTGGAAGTCAGGGACCCGAAAACTATGAAAAAACTTCCTAATTGGAAAACTACAAAAATGACCCAGTTGGAATAGGTGGGAGGCCACCAACATCCATATGGATCAATACTTCCCCCTTAGGAATAAATTTTCTCCATTTCGTTGAGTTCCCCCATCAGATGAGGAAATTTCTGTTGAATTTGGCCCCAGGTGAGCCACTTTCCTTGGTGCATGAGTTGCCTTGCTTTGACAACTCGATAAAGATGGATCCTTTGATGTCAAGTGCCCTTGACCTATGTGTCCATAATATGATCGTTGGATGCATGTTTCATGCAGTCAAGGTTGAGTTATGTTGGTGTCAACTATTCTTCTATCTCTGAGGTGTCCAATAATGGTGGGAAATATGGTTGAAGGAGAGCCACATTGAATACTGGGTGAAGGCCAAGGAAAGGGGGAATGTTGAGCTCAAA
Source organism: Picea mariana (assembly GCA_032191745.1). Lineage (NCBI taxonomy): Eukaryota > Viridiplantae > Streptophyta > Pinopsida > Pinales > Pinaceae > Picea > Picea mariana. The sequence goes on along the minus strand of JASDQU011248483.1, from coordinate 8,015 downwards.
ATCAATGTCACCCATGACATTGGTGATGGTATAAGGTCCATAATGGAGTGGGTGAAGCTTCTGATGGGGTCCTGCAAGGCATTCTTTCTACAAGTGCAACCAAACTTTGTCTCCCACTTGAAACTTGTGTGGCACCTGAGGTTGATCATGGCGCTGCTTGTACTTGGCATTCGATTTTTGTAAAATATCCTAAAATTGTTGGCAGATGTGCTGGATCTGCTCAATGAAGTGGGTGTCTTTGTCAGCTTTAGTTGGAGTAGGGGATGAGTCGGTCGAGGTGGTTGGAAGGGGTAGTGCAACATCCATGGGACCCAATGGTTGGAATTCCAACCCCACCTGAAAGGGGTTGTGGTTGGTTGAGTTATGTAGTGATTGGTTGTAGATATGTTGAACATAAGAAAGAATCTCATCCCATGTGCAAGGGTGCTTGGAATAGTACATGCGGATGATATGCATGAGCATCTAATTGGCGACCTCAATTTGGCCATCTATTTGGGGGTGGAAGGAAGTGGACTTGGTGAGCTTGGTGTCCTACAGTGACCAAAGGATTGACTAGAATGTGCTGAGGAACTAACTATCCCGATCTCATATAATGGTTTTTGGGATTACGAAATGTGCCCATACTCATTCAAAGAATATATTAGGAGTGGCTTATGTTGTGATGCTTTTCTTATAGGCGTCTAGAATCGCCATCTTCGAAAAATGATCAACAACCACAAAAACAAAGTCATTTCCCCTCTTGGTAGATAGAAGGCCCGACATGTAGTCCATTGAGATGGATTCCCATGGCCTGTCAGGAGTATGCGTAGGGGTGTATAGGCCCTATTTCTTAGTGGTCGATTTGGCAATAACGCAGGTAGTCCAGTACCTGATATACTTGTTGACATCCTGTTGAAGTTTCGACCAATAGAAATGTTTCTGCAGCACTACCACTATCTTTTCGACACCAAATTTTCCTACCACCTGACTTTAGTGGGCTTCCCAAATCATCTTCACTCACTCGCTTGATGGAATGCAAAGATGGACAAGATGGCACAACAACCCATCCTGAAGATGGAAATTAGCAACAACTAATTTTGCGCCCAACATTTGGTAGGTGGTGGTGAAATTAGGGTCTGTATCATAGAGGTGGGGCCATCTAGAGTTCTCGTGGTCGCAAGAGTCTAGCACCATGGTGAGTGTCGTAACTGGGGGTTGGTCGAGGAAATCAACGACTCGGTTGGTACTTCATGTTTTATACTTAATGTTGAGGTGGAACTATTGCAAGTATGTGGAAAAATTTCGATGGTAGTCATTATGCAATTTTCCTTATGTCTCCATGAACTGTAGTGGCTTATGATCAATGTGGATGATTGTCTCCTTCCCAAGAATGTAATGTCTCCATTGGCAACAGGATTGCACAATGGAGTACATTTCTTTGTCGTAAGTAGGGTACTTACAGACAACATTTGAAAGTGTCTCACAATGATAGGCCATGGGGTGGCCATGTTGAGTGAGAACGATGCCCACAACATAGTTTGAAGCATTTGTTGCGATCTCAAAGGGATGTTGTAGGTCTGGTAATGAAATTTTTGGGACTACGCACAAGCGTTGCTTCAAATCATCGAACGCTTGTTGTTGGGACAGACCCCACACAAATGTTTCCTTACCACCACCTCTGGTTACTTGGATAAGGGCCCATACAATATGGGAGAATCCCAACACAAACCTGTGATAGAAATTGGCAAGGCCCAAGAAGCTCTGAAGCTCAGTGAGTGTGGTTAGGGATGGAAATTCACGGATGACATGGATCTTAGTTGGATCCACATGAACACCATGTTGATCAACGATGTAGAATAGGTAATGGACCCTATCCATGCCGAAGGAGCATTTTTCCAAGTTGGAATATAGGTTGTGCTGCCGTAGGGTGTGCAAAACCTATTGAATATGTTGCAAGTGTTCTACCCAAGTCTTGTTGTAGATGAGAATGTCATCCAAATACACCACTACAAAAGTATTGGTGATAGGTCGCAGGATATCATCCATCATCCTCATGAAAGTTGCAAGAGCATTTTTCAAACCAAAGGGCATGACCAACCATTCAAAAAGACCTTCTTTTGACTTGAAGGTTGTCTTCCATACATCTGTCTGTTCTATTAGGACCTAGTGGTAGCCAAAATTCAGATCAATCTTACTGAAGTATTTGGCCCCCGTGAGTTGATCAAGAGGTCATCGATTCAAGGAATCGGGTACCAGTTTCAGAACGTGATTTTATTCAGGGCTGGGTAATAAATGTAGAGTCACCAGGTCCCATATTTATTTTGCACTAGCACGATTGGGCTCCCACAAGGCAATGAGCGAGGACATATGTGCCCCTTGTAGATCAGTTCTTGGATCTGCCACTTGATCTCCTCATTTTCTAAAAGAGAGCGATGGTAGGATAGCCCATTGGGTAGCGGTGCGTCGAGGGTCAGATCGATGGGATGCTTGACCTGACAGTGAAAAGGTACCTCCGTAGGTGAGGAGAATATGTATGAGTATTTTTCCATGACCTTATCCAATTACATTTGTTGTGTGGAGAGGTTGGTCACGAAGGCCCTGGATGTGGTTGCAATATTTCACTCACTCTAAGAGAGAATCACAAAGACGACAAAATTCCCAGTCTGAGAGATGCCTTCCTGCATTTCTTGGTAAAGATCAAGGAAATAGGACTAGGAGGGACTGCCTCCAGTATCCCATACAATTTCCCATCCAAAGAAATAATAACACTGCGAGGCCTAGACTCATATACAACATGACATTTCCATAAATAAGGTTTTCCCAAAAGAACATTACAATCTTTGAGATAAGAAACATCACACAACACCTCATATTTGAAGGGCTTGATTCGATACGACAGTAGACACTGTTGGTTGACATGAAGATCGCTTCCTTGGTATATCCATCCAATAGTGTAGGGATGCGGGTGCGAATTTGTCGACAGGTCTAGCCTCTTGATGAACTCTACTGAGATGAGGTTCTTCTGGCTACCACTATCAATGATGAAGTGCAACAAGATTCCTTTAACCCACATATGTGAATGAAAAAGGTGCTCACCTTCCTCTGGATCGTCTGGTTCACCGAGATGGAGCTTGGTGGTAGTAATGCTGGCACTGGGTTTCATGTCAATGATCTGTCTCCCCCTTTATGGTTTTAATCATAGTAAAAACCCACATCTGATTCTTAGTCGTTCAACTCATCCACCAATGGCTTCTTTGAGCAGAAATCAACAGTGTTATGCCAGGGGATCTTATGGAAGTCACACCACTTTCTGGTATCTTTCTTTGTATTTCCGATGTTCTTCTTTGCTTGTGGCTTGGAATGGTTGTCCTAATGATGTCCATATTTTCTCTTTCCTTTGTTCTGTGGGTTGGGTCTACCCTTTCCTTGCTTTTGCTGTGAGGGGTTCCTAAGCCCAAATTTTCGTGTCTTTTGTTTAAGCTTCTGCTCAATTTTGATGGCATATTGATAGGTTGCGCCCAAGGATGAGATGTTCATAACTCCATTTTAGCCTAGATGTATCTATGCAAACCATTGTGATACTTGAAAACTAGATGTTGCTCATAATATTTGATACCCAGCTTGGTGTGCAAGTTATGGAAGATATTTGTGAACTCTGGCGCTGCCTGGTCTCTTTCTTGCTGCAGTGTGGTCCATTTTGTATACAAGTCGTCATAAATTTCGACAGGGTAGTATTGTTCCTTAATATCATCCCTGAAGGACTCCCAAGTGATCATGACTGTAAATAATGAGGGTTCCTCTCTTTAATTTTTCTCACATAAACTTTCCCACCAATCTTTGACATGGGGAACGACTTTGAGGAGTGGAAAAGTAATCTTTTCTCTATTCGAAAAGTTATGGATAGGAAAATACCCTTATAGTAGATTCAACCACTTATCTACAACATTTGCATCTATATGACCTTCAAATATAGGAATATCAAAGTTTATTTGTACCTTGAAGGGGGCGATGCCTCCACTTGAGGAAGATGCATCGCCTGTTGGTAGCTACGGAAGGATTTTCGCAAAACTATCCATCATCTCTTTCCTCTGTTGCGTGAGGGATTCCTCAAGAAACATTTTGAAAGGATCTCATGTCTCATCGTATTTATTTTCTCTCACCATGACAGGTCACTTGGGCATGTGAGATATTATTTCCTCAAGAGAAACAAGCTCGAGACCCAATTCTTTGTAGGCTAATCTCGTTGGGGACATGCATTAAGAATGACAAGGAGAATACCACTCTAATACCACTGATCCAGATTTTATGAGAAGAATTAAATGAATACATATTATTATTAAAATATGCTTAACACATAATAACAAAGATACAGTAAAATTGGTTTCTATTCAATAAGGAAATAAGATGAAACTGTAAAATGCAGCGAAAAACAAGCTTGTTGGAATGGTGGCAGCTTATCTTTGAGAAGAGATGTGACGATTGCACTCATTCACAACAATATAGGTACAATGAGTCTCTAAATCCCTTTTAACAATAAACATGAATGTCAAAACCCTAGACATCCAAAAACCTAACCCTAGGAGATGAAGCGCCAAAAGTCATGTGGGCCCCGTTTGGGTAACTTAGTACATCAACTTCTTGAGGTCGTAGCTTTTGCATACGATCTTCGTTTTAGGTGCATGATAGCCAGTTGGAAAGGTTTATACAAGGACTACACATGCTTCCATTAGAATCTAATTTTGGATTTATTATGATTGTGGTGAGCCCTAAAAAAGTTGTTTAGGGCCTCAAAACAACCCCAAAAGTCGGGGACCCGAAAACTAGGAAAAAACCACCAAATTGGAAAACTGCCAAAACAAACCAATTGGAATAGATGGGAGGCCA
>JASDQU011248482.1:38901-50414 GCA_032191745.1 Picea mariana | reverse complement strand
AACACATTACTCAACAAGGAGACTTGAACACTTGCTCTCTTCCACATTCTTCAACCTTGGGATGACAATAATCCACAAATGAAGGTATGAAGTCAACTAATCATTTACTTCTCAATCAATTAAGGCCACTTTCATGAAAATAAATCTTGTGTTAATCACAAAGGAGATTTGAATGCCAAAAGTCAAGGTCATCTAGATATTCATAGTCAAAGAAAAAACATTATCCATTTATTATGATTAGGTGGAACAACATGCAAAGGACATCCCAACATCCCAGTTGTGAATTAAAAATCTCAATAAAGCAATGAGAGACATAAGCACCCATGATGGATACACAAATGTAGATTCAAATAGTCTCATAGATCACTCGTTACCAATGCAAATGGATTGAAAGAATTAAAATCATTTAGGGCTATATAGGAAAACCAATCAAAGAACTTGAAATAATTTAGAAGCATTGATATTGTCCAAAGCTTGATCAAAAGGGTAATAAACTTTGATAAGTGAAGCTAATTTTTTTTTAGGGGGGCAATGAGCTAGGTCCTAGAATTTGGATTAGTTGAGGTCTCAACAAGCTCACATGAAAAAAAAAAAAAAATTTCCAAACTATAACCAACACTTTTGTTTGTTGACTATTATCTAATCATGTAGTTTAAAACATTGTCTCATGAAAATTTGTTTAATGTGTAATTTTTTTTCGTTTCAATATTGTGAATCAAATCTAGATACATTTATATATATTTCAAATTATGTTATCCTATAAAATGTGTTCAATATGCATAATTGAAATTCTAATAACTTCAACTAATTAAATCTGTTTACATTGAAATTAAATAAGAACAACTTAAATAATACTTAAGATAAAACAAAATCCATCTTAGTGATAGTAGCCATTTCATCCTTGCATTAAAGGAATATAGTTGAAAAAAAAAACTAAATATATTTACATATATTTCAAATTATGTTATCGCATAAAATGTGTTCAATGTAGAATTCTCAATAACTTTAACCAATTAAATTTGTTGAGATAAAACAAAATACAACTTAGTGGTAGTAGCCATTTGATTCTAAATTTGTTGAGATATAACAAAATCCAACTTAGTGGTAGTAGTCATTTGATTATTGCACTAAAGGAATATAGTTGAAAAAAATAATAGTTCTATCTATATTTAGAGATAAAATTGAAAGAGATAGTAATTCTATCACATATAAAGTTGTAGAATCTATTCTCCTAATATAATTGTTTGTATTTAATATAAGGGATTGTATATTATAGGATAGAATATACAATCAATTATAATAGGACGATAGATTTTGCAACTCTATATTAGATTTCATGTGTAATGTATAATTGTTCGTATTATTATTCTAGGAATTATAAATTATCATATATAAACAATTATAATAGAATGATAGATTTTACAACTCTATATTATATTTCATAAATATATAATTATTTCTGTAATCTATCTTTAAATAGTAAGAATAGATTAATTATGTATCTATAAAATATAATTGTAGAATCTATCCTCCTACTGTATTTTTTTGTTTGTAAAATTTATCCTTACTATTCAAGGTATATATTAATGAAATATTATACAAACAATTATAATAGGACCATAAATTTTACAACTCTATATTTATATGTATATAATTGTTCGTGTAGTATATATGTTTATATAGTAAGAATAGATTCACAAAACAATTATATATTTATCAAATATAATATAAAATATAATTGTTCGTGTAATATAGATGTTTATATAGTAAGAATAGATTCCACAAAACAATTATATATTTATCAATATAATATAATATAGAATTATAGAATATATCCTACTATAATTGTTTGTAGAAATATATATTAAGGATAGATTCCAAAAAAATTATATATTTACTCTATATAAAATAATATAGAGCTGTAAAATATAACTGTTTTGTTTGTAAAATTTATTCTTCTTATTTAAAAAATTATAAAATTATATATATAGTAATGATAAATTCTTCAAACAATTATAGAAGGGGATAGATTCTATAGCTCTATAATATAGAGATAGTAATGATAAATTCTTCAAACAATTATAGTAGGTGTAGATTCGATAACTTTACATTATATTTAATAGAATTGCTATATATAAAAAGACTTTATAAAATGATAATAAGATATTTAAAAAAAATATTGAATCATTTAATGATGGATGGAATCTTCACTTGGAACATTTGTGGATTCCAAGAATAATCATATTCAAATATTTATATATATATATATGATTGATGGACTTTAACAACCTAATAATTTGCTTGTAGATTCCAAGAGTAATTATATTCAAATATTTATATATATGATTGATGGACTTTAACAACCTAATAATTTGTACTTGTCATAGATTTGAAATCATATTCAAATATTTATATATATATATATATGATTGATGGACTTTAACAACCTAATAATTTGCTTGTAGATTCCAAGAGTAATTATATTCAAATATTTATATATATGATTGATGGACTTTAACAACCTAATAATTTGTACTTGTCATAGATTTGAAAAGTTTTGTGCAATTTTTATTAATTTCATTTTATATAATAGTCGTGATTCTTATTTCACATTTTAATTATTAAGATTTTTTAATTGGTTGAATTTTTTAATCAGTAAATTTTAAAAGTTGAATCTAACAATTTATCCATTCTTTTACCTTATATTAATGTTATACATTAGAATATTTAATTAATAAATTTACTTTTGTAAAATATAATAATAATAATTTAATTAAGGCTACATCCTACTCAAAATGTAAAATTGATGTATGATATGAGGGAAATATACAGTATCAAATTGATGTATGATATGGATATATCACTTACTTAAATTAAAGAATCAAATCCATTCACCTTTAAAAAAAAAATTAAGTTTATGAGGATGAGGGAAATATAGAGTAAAACATTAATATGTTTTACTCTATATTTCTTAATTAGACCTAAATTTTTTTGGGGACAAGGAACCTCTTTTATGGCATTTATACACTTTTCTAAGGCAGATCTATTGGACAATTCTTTTCATTTCGAGGATGGTACATAAGGTAAACATTACAATATAAATCGGCTCACTATGAGAAACATGTCACAAAGGTGGGATTCGAACCTAGATAGAGAGGATAACAATTTTCTCACCCAACCATTTGAGCTATACCAACTTGACTTTTATATATATATATATATATATCGAGAGAGAGAGAGAGAGAGAGAGAGAGAGAGAGAGAGAGAGAGAGATTCATGGTGTTTAATATTATCATAAAATCAACATTGATAAAATAAGAACTAACWATCTATATSCACATTAGATTTCAATTTCAAAATATTTATAATACTAATGATCTTCATAACTTGTTAATTTAGAAAAACTTTAGATATTTATGTAAACTTCTAAAACAAAATGTTAAAAAAAATCAATTAATTCCTTATTATATTTTCTTAAATATCCTCTAAAATAAAATTGGTCTGGGTCAAACATAATCATCATCACCATCAAAAATGTAATCCACTGCTTTTTCTTCTTGTAATTGAAGGGTTGAGCATAATAATACAGGAGAAAGTTCAGAATAAGCTAATTGAGGGAGTTCCTGTGGCCAGAGGATTAAATATTACAAATCTAATGTTTCTAGATGATGTAATATTGTTTGGGATTGGAGTCATTGTTGAATGGAAAGCATACAAGGAGGTTTTGGAGTTATTTTGCAAGGTTACATGGATGGAATTCATCTCACAAAAGTTAAGTTTCTTAGAAGTTGGATGGGAGGATGAAGAGATTAATTTATTGAAGGAACTTCTCCCCTTTGAAGTTAAACCATTAGATACAGGTTTTAAGTATCTTGGGTTTTACATTAAACCAAATTGTTATACTAGAGGGAATTGGTCATGGCTAGAGAAAAAATTCGAAAAAAGAATTATGAATTGGAACCATAGGTGGCTTACTGATGCAAGAGCATCGTAAGCGAGCCAACAAAGAAAGCGCAAAAGTGAAGGACGGTTGGAATCTCACCAACGCACATTTTGAAAGCGTTTTGAATTTGAATAAAGGAACATTAATGTAATAACTAGGAGAGCGTATTTACATTTATGTTTTGGAGATTGTAAACAGATCTTGAGCATTGCTCTCATCTATTGGATATGGATGCATTTATTTGTATTGAATGTAAAGTAGGTGGCTTTTACTTTTGATTATATATCTTAGAGTTGTAGGAGGGAAAAACTCGTAAAAGACACCCTGGCTTGTATCATTGTAAGATTCAGACCATTGTAAGCTGTAGAGTTGTAGAGAGAAAGAACACAGAGAAGAACCCATGTACAAGAATACTTGAGTTAATATAATAAAGCTTTGACTCACGTTCATGGTGTTATTATGCTTACTGTTTACATCTGTTCAATGGTATGTTTACAGTTGTTTTGTTTCTCTGTTATGCACTTATTTCAATGAGATGTGTATGCTTGTGATTTCATGTTGAACGTATGAAGTCTATGAGGAGAGAAGTATGAGTTTCAATTGTTTCTCGTCCTAAAAATTCCTACAAAGAGTGCAGTGAATGTCCACAAGACATGCGTTGACGAAGTTCTGAGTTTTATCTCAGGAAGCTCAAGAGGGATACTGTTGTTCTCACTTCAGCAGAAGTGCAGGTGTAGCATAGAGTCATGCAAGGTGTGCACAAGTGAGTGGAAGCCTTAGGATTTATCAACAAAAGAGGAAGTTTGAAGGAATATTGTTGCAAAGAAGTGCACAAAGTCGAAGGGTCAAATAACCAGAGGTTATTTGTGAATGTTGCAAGGAGTGCATGCAAGAATCCCTTAGAAATCCTCAAGTTTGCAAGTGAAAACTCAAGAAGGAAAGAACCCTAAAGAGTTCAAGGGAAGGCAAGTGTCAAAGTCACCCAACAGACAGAAAAGATCAGAATGTTTGATGCTGGAGTGTTTGGCGAAGGATTCTTTCAGAAGACTAAGCGAATGGTGGAAATACTTCGAGGAAAAGTATCGATTTGTCGAGGACCGTTGGATCCAGTTGACCAGCGAGAAGAGCAAGGTCGAGTGTTTTTCATCACTCACAAGCTCAGGAGGAATAGAGGTCGTTGGATTCGGATCAACGAGGGTCGTTGATCTTGTGGTTGAATTTAGTTGTTTCAGAATTTGGGAAGTAAAGAAGGCTGTGACTCGGAGTCGAGAGTTTCAAACTCCCGATTCGCGAAGTCTCGATCGAATCAAGACCATCAGATCGTGGGAGTTGAGAACCCTTGATTTGCGGCGGGATATATCATGGTTTCAATTAAAGGGGGGAGGGATTTGTTGCATAGCAGATCACTGATACACAAAATCCTGGTTGTTGAAATATTGGGCCCCAGGTTTTAAATAGAGGTCACATCAGGGAAAAGTCAAAGGGAGGATTCAGAGACTCGTTAGCCTTTTTGGGGTTTTGAGGATTGAAGAGATAGAAGGACTCACATTTGGGATCGCGAAGTCGCGAAACCTGAAGTACTTTTCGAGTTAAGGCTATGGTCATATCAATTGGCCGTATAGGTAAGAGTTGGCGCTTAGTGCTTGCCCACACATGCGTAGCTCCAAAGAAGTACCTATGGCTAAACACTTGTGTGTTGGAGATTCCTGTGGGGAATCAAAGAGTCAATCAGACTCGAAGGGTGATTAAGAACGATCCTAATACTAGGAGGTCGCACAGAGACTGCTGAGGTAGGGAGTGTTGCGATAGAGTGGTATTAGAGCCTATAATTTTATTTTTTCTTGCTGTGGGGAACAGATTGAAGCAATGTCTCCAAGAAGGAGAGAGAGACAAATACCCGATCCAGCTGTGGAAAGGGAAATGAGAGAACTCTGTGCTCAATTAGATGCTATGGAGACAGCACAGAGATAGACAGTTGATGCTGGAGATGTCAGTGAAGCCGAAAGTGAAAATGAGGTTGGAGTTGAAGAAGAAATCATAGTCGAGTAAGCTGCAGAAGAACGTCTATTAAGGGTTGTTGCAAGAATCAGAGCCAGAGCAAAGATGGACATTCCGATGTATGAAGGAAACTTAGACATTGAAGAGCTGCTAGATTAGTTTAGAGCTCTGGACAAATACTTCGACTATGAGTATGTTGAGGAAGATAAGAAAGTTAAACATGTTGTCATTAGACTTAAAGGGCATGCAACACTATTGTGGGATGAACTGCAGGCTGACAGGCATTGCAAAGGCAAGCAAAGAATCAAAATCTGGGATAGAATGGTTGCAAAAATGAAATCCAAACTTATACCTAGGGACTACCAAATTAATCTGTTTTGAAGAATGCAGAACTTGAGACAGAAAGGGATGATAGTGAAAGAATACACTGAGGAATTTTACAGGCTCAACATCAGAGCGGGTCATTGTGAAAGTGATGATGAAAAGGTTGCTAGATATATGAATGGTCTGAGATATGACATTCGAGATGAGATGAGCATGATGACAATAAGGAATGTGGAAGATGCTTATCAAATGGCCCTGAAGGATAAAGATAAATTGGCCCGAAAGAAAGGTCAAAGAGGCCGAGGTAGAAGTCTGAGTAGAGGCAAAGAAATTTCCCAAGACAGAGTGCAGAAACCCAAGGATGAAGAAAAGAAACCTCATACTCACCTTGAAAGAGGAGGAAGTTCACAAGGGAGATAGTATGCCGACAGAAACACTTTTCCGCAAGCAAGAGGAAGAGGAAGAGGTGGAGGAGGTGAGATAAAATGTTTTGTCTATGGAAAGATTAGACACAAGTCTTTCGAATGTCCCAATAGAAAAAGAGATGGAAGAGAAGCACACATTTCCAAAGCACAGAGGTAAAATGTTGAGGCAGAAGATGCAGAATGCAAAGGATCCTTAATGACCAAGGACAGGGTATGCAAGGTGATAGTGGATAGTGAAAGCACAGATAATCTAGTCTCCATAGAAATGGTGGAAAAGATAGAATTGGAGATAGTTGCACATCCGAGCCCATACAAAGTCTTGTGGTTGCAAAGAGGACATCAGGTAACTGTCACTAAACAATGCCTAGTTGAATTTAAGATAGGGGGATATAATGATGAAATTCGGTGTGATGTTATTCCCATGGATGTCTGTCATATTTTGTTGGGGAGACCGTGGCAATATGACAAAAATGTTGTTCATGATGGGAGAAAGAACACATACACCTTAGAGAAGAATGGTAGAACACATATGTTACTGCCAATTAAAGATGAGAAGGTAAAGGCAGAAGCTAGAAATACTATACTTCTCATGAGTAGGAAGGAACTTCTTGATGAAGTCAAGAAAGAAGAAGACATGCAGTTTGTTGTGGTAAGAAAACCTAGAGTCATCTTAACCAGTACCAAGATAGATGATCTACTGAGGAAATTCAGGAACTGTTGGAGGAATTTTCTAACATAGTAGTGGACGAATTACCTGGTTCGTTGCCACCCATCATGAGCATAAGTCATCATATTGATATTATACCTGGAGCGAGTTTAACAAACAAAGAAACGTATAGATTGATGTTGCAGAAGAATGAATAGATTAAGAGACAAGTCCAGGATTTGATGGATAAAGGGTTGGTTAGAGAAAGTTTGAGTCCATGAGATGTACCTACAGTGTTAGGTCCAAAGAAGGATGGTGGATGGAGAATGTGTACTAACTCAAGGGCTATAAACAAAATCACCATCAAGTATATATTTCCTTTACCGAGGATGGATGACTTGATGGATTGCTTGAGTGGAGCAAAGTTTTTTTCAAAAATTGATTTGAAAAGCAGATATCACGATATTAGAATGAGGGAAGATGATGAATGGAAGACAACATTCAAAACAAATGAAGAATTGTATGAATGGCTTGCCATGTCATTTGGTTTGACGAACGTGCCAAGTACTTTCATGAGGTTGATGAACGAAGTCTTGAAATATTTCATTGGAAAGTCTTTGATCATGTATCTTGATGATATACGGATCTTCAATAAGACTGAAGGAGATCATCTGGAGCATTTAGTTGCACTGATGAGGAGATTACAGCAAGAGAAGTTGCTGATCAATTTGAAGAAGTCGTCTTTCATGAAGACATAACTCATTTATTTGGGTTTTGTAATATCTTCGAAGGAATTGAAGATGGATCCTGACAAGGTAAAAGCAATCAGAGATTGGCCATCACCAAAGAGTATCTTTGAAGTTCATAGCTTCCATGGATTGGCTAGTTTTTACAGAAAATTCATCAGGAATTTCAGTGGGATATGTGCACCGATGATGGACACGATCAAGAAAAGACACAAATATTTTCATTGGACAGAGGAAGCAAAGAAGAGTTCCAGGTTGATGAAGGAGAAGATAACTGGATAGCCAGTTCTAGTTCTACCAGATTTCAGCAAGACATTTCAACTGAGATGTGACGCAAGTGGATTTGCAATTGGAGCGGTCTTAAGCCAAGACAACATGCCGATTGCATACTTCAATGAGAAGTTGAATGAAACCAAGCTAAAATATTCCACGTATGATAAGGAGTTTCATGCAGTCATACAGGCGTTGAAGAAGTGGATACATTACTTGGTTCCAAAAGAGTTTGTCTTGTATAGCAACAACCATGCTTTACAATTCATAACTCGGTGGGAAAAACTGAACCAGAAACATGCAAAATGGCTTGAATATATGCATAATTTTACTTTTGTTATAAAGCATATTTCTGGAACTGCTAACAAAGTTGTTGATGCTTTGAGCAGGAAATTTTTGGTTCTGAAGGATTTTTGTGTGAAGACCTTAGGTTTTGATAGCCTTAAGGACATGTACAGGGATGATGCGGATTTTAAAGAGGCTTATGAAGAATGTGAGAATCCAGTTCTTAGAGATAGAAGCCAGTGGATCAAATATTTTATTCAGAATGGATTGTTATTCAAGGAAATCAATTATCTATTCCGAAGAGTTCTATGAGAGAGAATCTTCTGAATGAAAAACATAGTGGGGGATTGGATGGACATTTCGGCCATGAAAAAATGTTTGTGCAGCTGAACAATTTATACTATTGGCCAGGGATAAGAATAGATGTCAAGAATGAACAAGTGTATAATTTGTTAGCACGCAAAGGGGAAAAGATAGAATACAAGGTTGTATTAGCCATTTCCAGTACCAGAGAGGCCATGGGATGTGGTAAGTATGGATTTTGTGTTAGGAATGCAAAGGACGCAAAGAGGGTGTGACTCAATCTTTTTGGTAGTCGATAGATTTTGTAAAATGGCACATTTCATTCCATGTCAGAAAACCAATGATGCAACTCACATTGCAAATCTGTTTTTAAAAGAAGTTGTTAGACTTCACGACTTACCTAAGAGTATTGTATCGGACAGGGATACCAAATTTGTTGGTCATTTCTGGAGGACCCTATGGAAAAAGCTGGGGACTAATTTATCTTTTAGCTCAGCATATCATCCTCAGATGGATGGACAGACTAAGTTAGTAAACCATAGTTTGGGAGATTTGTTGAGGAGTTTGGTGGTTGAACATCACAGTTAGTGGGATCAGATTCTTCCGCAAGTGGAATTTTCATACAATGATTCACCAAATAGGAGTACAGGACAAAGACCATTCCAAATCATGTATGGAATGCAGCCGAGAGGAGTATCTGAATTAAGGGACTTGGAGTAGAATGAATTCAAGAGTGCTAGCACAGAGGATTTTGTAGCAGAGATGCAAGAGATCCATAGTAAAGTTAGAGAGCGATTAGAGAATTCCAACCAGGAATATAAGCATAAAGCAGATCAACACAGAAGAGAACTTCAGTTTGAAGTAGGTTATTTGGTTTTAGCGCATCTCAGAAAGGAAAGGTTCCCAAGGGAAACATACAATAAGTTGAAGATGAAGAAAATTGGGTCATGTAAGATCATTAGAAAGTTTGAAGCAAATGCTTATGAGATTGAATTACCATATGAGGTATGAATATCGCCCATATTCAACATAGTAGATCTGTATCCTTACTGAGCAGATGAATCAAAGAGATTAGAGGATTAGAAGGAAGTTCAATGGGTTAAATAATTGCCTATAACTGAAAAGTCGCAGATGGAAAAGATAATTGATCAGAGAGTTGGGAGGAAGACCCGAAGGAAGACATACTTTGAATATTTGGTCAAATGTAAAGGACACCCGATTGAAGATGCCAGTTGGGAGAGCGAAGAAAATATCCAAAGACATAGACAGATAGTACAGGAACTCATGAATAGGAGTTCATGAATTTTTCAACCAAGGGAGTATGATGCAGGAGCATCATAAGCGATCTGACAAAGCAAGCGCAAAGGTGAAGGACAGATGGAATCACACCAACGCACATTTTGAAAGCATTTTGAATTTGAATGAAGGAACATTAATGTAATAGTTAGGAGAGCATATTTACATTTATGTTTTGGATATTGTAAATAGATCTTGAGCGTTGCTCTCATCTATCGGATATGGAGGCATTTATATGTATTGAATGTAAAGTTGGTGGATTTTATTTTTCATTAGATAGCTTAGAGTCGTAGGAGGGAAAAACTCGTAAAAGACACCCTCGCTTGCATCATTGTAAGATTAAGAACATTGTAAGATGTAGAGCTGTAGAGAGCAAGAAAAAAGAGAAGAAACCATGTACATGAATACTTGAGTTAATATAATAAATCTTTGACTCACGTTCATGGTGTTATTATGCTTACTGTTTACATCTATTGAATGGTATGTGTACAGTGGTTTTGTTTCTCTATTATGCACTTATTTCAATGCGATGTGTATGCTTGTGATTTCATGTTGAACGTATGAAGTCTGTGAGGAGATAAGTATGAGTTTCAATTGTTTCTCATCCTAAGAAATCCTGCAAAGAGTACAATGAATGTTTGCAAGACGTGCATTGACGAAGTTCTGAGTTTTATCTCAGGAAGATCAGGAAGGATACCATTGTTCTCACTTCAGTAGAAGTGTAAGTGTAGCACATAGTCGTGCAAGGTGTGCACAGGCGAGTAGAAGCCTTAGGCTTTATCAACTAAAGAGGAATTTTGAAGGACTGTTGTTGCAAAGAAGTGCACAGAGTCAAAGGGGCAAATAACCAGAGGTTATTTGTGAATGCCGCAAGGAGTGCGTGCAAGAATCCCTTAGAAATCCTAGAGTTTGCAAGTGAAAACTCAGGAAGGAAGGAACCCTAAAGATTTCAAGGGAAGGCGAGTGTCGAAGTCACCCAACAGACAGAAAAGATCAGAAGGTTTGATGTCAAAGTGTTTGGTGAAGGAGTCTTTCAAAAGTCTGAGCGAACGGTGGAAACGCTTCGAGGAAAAGTACCGATTTTTCGAGGACCGTTGGATCCAGATGACTAGAGAGAAGAGCAAGGTCGAGTGTTTTTCAGCACTCACAAGCTCAGGAGCAATAGAGACCGTTGGATTCGGATCAACAAGGGTTGTTGATCTCGTGGTTGAATTTCACTATTTCGAAATTCAGGGAGTAAAGAAGGTTGTGACCCAGAGTCGAGAGTTTCAAACTCC
>JASDQU011248482.1:24949-38486 GCA_032191745.1 Picea mariana | reverse complement strand
TTCCTACAGGAAATCAAAGAGTCAATCAAACTCGAAGGGTGATTAAGAACAATCCTAAGACTGGGAGGTCGCGCAGAGCCTATTGAGGCAGGGAGTGCTGTGACAGAGTGGTATCAGAGCCTATAATTTTCTTTTTGTTTTCTGTGGGGAATAGATTGAAACAATGTCGCCAAGAAGGAGAGAGAGACAAATACCTGATCTAGCTGTGGAAAGGGAAATGAGAGAACTCCGTGCTCGATTATATGCTATGGAGACATCACAGATATGGACAGCTGATGTTGGACATGTCAGTGAAGCCAAAAGTGAAAATGAGGCTGGAGCTAAAGAAGAAATCGCAGCCGAGGAAGCTGTAGAAGAATGTCTATTCAGGGTTTTTGTAAGAAGCAGAGCCAGATAAAAGATGGACATTCTGATGTATGAAGGTAACTTAGACGTTGAAGAACTGCTAGATTGGTTTAGAGCTCTAGACAAATACATCGACTATGAGGATGTCGAGGAAAATAAGAAAGTTAAACATGCCATCACTAGACATAAAGGGCATGCAACACTGTGGTGGGATGAACTACAGGCTGACAAGCGTTGCAAAGGCAAGCAAAGAATCAAAAGCTGGGACAAAATGGTTGCAAAAATGAAATCCAAACTTATTTCCAGGGACTACCAAATTAATCTGTTTCGAAGAATGCAGAACTTGAGACAGAAAGGGATGACAGTGAAAGAATACACTGAGGAATTTTACAAGCTCAACATCAGAGCGGGTCATCGTGAAAGTGATGATGAAAAGGTTTCTAGATATATGAATGGTCTGAGATATGACATTCAATATGAGATGAACATGATGACAATAAGGAATTTAGAAGATGCTTATCAAATGGCCCTGAAGGCTGAAGATAAATTGGCCCGAAAGTAAGGTCAAAGAGGCCAAGGTAGAAGTTTGAGCAGAGGAAAAGAAATTTCCCAAGACAAAGTGCAGAAACCCAAGGATGAAGAAAAGAAACCTCATACTCACCCTGAAAGAGGAGGAAGTTCACAATGGAGACAACATGATGACATAAACACTTTTATGCGAGCAAGAGGAAGAGGTAGAGGAGGTGAGATAAAATGTTTTTTCTGTGGAAAGATCGAACACAAGTCTTTTGAATGTCCTGATAGGAAAAGAGATGGAGGCGAAGCTCACATTTCAGAAGTGCAGAGGTGAAATGTTGAGGCAAAAGATGCAGAAGGCGGAAGATCCTTAATGATGCGGAAAATTCTCTTAAAGCTAGAGAAAGGAATAGAGAATCCAGTCCAAAGAAACAGTTTGTTCAGAACTACTTGCAAGGCCAAGGACAGGGTATGCAAGGTGATAGTGGATAGTGGAAGCAGAGATAATCTAGTCTCCACAGAAATGGTAGAAAAGATGGAATTAGAGACAGTTGCACATACGAGCCCATATAGAGTCTCGTGGTTGCAAAGAGGACATCAGGTAACTGTTACTAAACAATGCCTAGTTGAATTTAAGATAGGGGGATATAATGATGAAATTTTGTGTGATGTTATTCCTATGGATGTCTATCATCGTTTGTTGGGGAGACCGTGGAAATATGACAAAAATGTTGTTCATGATGGGAGAAACAACACATACACCTTAGAGAAGAATGGTAGAACACATATGTTACTTCCAATTAAAGATGAGAAGGTAAAGGCAAAAGCCAACAATACTATACTTTTCATGAGTGGGAAGGAACTTCTTGATGAAGTCAAGAAAGAAGAATACATGCATTTTGTTGTGGTAATAAAACCTAGAGTCATCTTAACCAGTACCAAGAGAGATGATCTACCTAAGGAAATTCATGAACTACTGGAGGAATTTGTTGACATAGTAGTGGACGAATTACCTTGTTTGTTTTCACCCATCAAGAGCATAAGTCATCATATTGAACTTATACATGGAGAGAGTTTACCAAACAAAGCAGTGTATGTATTGACGTCATAGGAGAATGAAGAAGTTAAGAGACAAGTCCAAGATTTGATGGATAAAGGGTTGGTCAGAGAAAGTTTGAGTCCATGCGTTGTACCTACAATGTTAAGTCCAAAGAAGGATGGTGGATGGAGAATATGTACTGACTCAAGGGATATAAACAAAATCACCATCAGGTATAGATTTCCTTTATCGAGGATGGATGACTTGATGGATTGCTTGAGTGGAGCAATGTTTTTTTCAAAAATTGATTTGAAAAGTGGATATCACCAGATTAGAATGAGGGAAGGTGATGAATGGAATACAAAATTCAAAACAAATGAAGAACTGTAGGAATGGCTTGTCATGCCATTTGGTTTGACAAATGCACCAAGTACTTTCATGAGGTTGATGAATGAAGTCTTGAAAGATTTCATTGGAAAGTCTATGATCGTGTATATTGATGATATATTCATCTTTAGTAAGACTGAAGGAGAACATCTAGAGCATTTAGTTGCACTGATGAGGAGATTACAGCAAGAGAAGTTGCTGGTCAATTTGAAGAAGTCGTCTTTCATGAAGACATAACTCATTTATTTGGGTTTTGTAATCTCTTCAAACGAATTGAAGATGTCCTGAGAAGGTAAAAGCAATCAAGGATTGGGCATCACCAAAGAGTATCTTTGAAGTTTGGAGCTTCCATGGATTGGCTAGTTTTTACAGAAAATTCAACAGGAATTTCAGTGTGATATGTGCACCGATGATGGACATGGTCAAGAAAAGACAAAAATATTTTCATTGGATAGAGGAAGTAGAGAAGAGTTCCAAGTTGCTGAAGGAGAAGATAACTGGATAATCAGTTCTAGTTCTACCAGATTTCAGCAAGACATTTCAAGTGAGATGTGACGCAGGTGGATTTGCAATTGGAGTGGTCTTAAGCCAAGACAACAGGTTGATCGCATACTTCAGTGAGAAGTTGAATGAAACAAAGCTAAAATATTCCACGTATGATAAGGAGTTTTATGTTGTCATACATGCGTTGAAGAAGTGGAGACATTACTTGGTTCTGAAAGAGTTTGTCTTGTATAGCGATAACCATGCTTTACAATTCATAACTTGACAAGAAAAACTGAACCAGAAACATGCAAAATGGCTTGAATATATGCATAAATTTACTTTTGTTATAAAGCATATTTCTGGAACTGCTAACAAAGTTGTTGATGCTTTGAGCAGGAAATGTTTGGTTCTGCAGGAGTTTCGTGTGAAGACCTTAGGTTTTGATAGCCTTAAGGACATGTATAGGGATGATGCAAATTTTAAAGAGGCTTATGAAGCATGTGAGAATCTAGTTCGCAAAGACAGAAGCCAATGGATCGAATATTTGATTCAAAATGGACTGTTATTCAATGGAAATCAATTATGTATTCCGAAGAGTTCTATGAGAGAGAATCTTCTGAAAGAAAAACATAGTGGGGGATTGGCTGGACATTTCGGCCATGAAAAAATGTTTGTGCAGTTGAACAATTTATACTATTGGCTAGGGATAAGAAGAGATGTCAAGAAGTTCATGAACAAGTGCAGAATTTGTCAACATGCAAAGGGGAAATGACATAATACAAGGTTGTATCATCCATTGCTAGTACCAGAGAGGCCATGGTATGCAGTAAGTATGGATTTTGTATTAGGACTGCCAAGGACGCAAAGAGGTTGTGACTCAATCTTTGTGGTAGTCGATAGATTTTATAAAATGGCACATTTCATTCCATGTCATAAAACCAGTGATGCAACTCACATTGCAAATCTGTTTTTCAAAGAAGTTGTTAGACTTCACAACTTACCTAAGAGTATTGTATCGAACAGGGATACCAAATTTGTTGGTCATTTCTGGAGGACCCTATGGAAAAAGCTAGGGACTATTTTATCTTTTATCTCAGCATATCATCCTCAGATGGATGGACAGACTAAGTTAGTAAACCAAAGTTTGGGAGATTTGTTGAGGATTTTGGTGGTTGAACATCACAGTTAGTGGGATCAGATTCTTCCACAAGTGGAATTTGCATACAATGATTCACCAAATAGGAGTACAGGACAAAGCCCATTCCAAATCATGTATGGAATGCAGCCAAGAGGAGTATCTGAATTAAGGCACTTGGAGTAGAATGAATTCAGGAGTGCTAGCGCAGAGGATTTTGTAGCAGAGATGCAAGAGATCCTTAGTAAAGTTAGAGAGCGATTAGAGAATTCCAACCAGGAATATAAGCGGAAAGCAGATCAACACAGAAGAGAACTTCAGTTTGAAGTAGGTTATTTGGTTTTAGTGCATCTCAGAAAGGAAAGGTTCCCAAGGGGAACGTACAATAAGTTAAAGATGAAGAAAATTGGGTCATGTAAGATCATAAGAAAGTTTGAAGCAAACGCTTATGAGATTGAATTACGATACGAGGTAGGAATATCGCCCATATTCAACATAGAAGATATGTATCCTTACCGAGCAGATGAATCAGAGAGATCAGAGGATTAGAAGGAAGTTCAATGGGTTAAACAATTGCTTGTAGTTGAAAAGCCACAGATGGAAAAGATAATTGATCAGAGAGTTTGGAGGAAGACCCGAAGGAAGACATACTTTGAATATTTGGTCAAATGGAAAGGACACCCGATTGAAGATGCCAGTTGGGAGAGCAAAGCAAATATCCAAAGACATAGACAGACAGTGCAGGAACTCATGAACAGGAGTTCGTGAATTTTTCAACCAAGGGAGTATGATGCAGGAGCATCGTAAGCGAGCCGACAAAGCAAGCGCAAAGGTGAAGGACAGTTGGAATCGCACCAACACACATTTTGAAAGAATTTTGAATTTGAATTAAGGAACATTAATGTAATAGCTAGGAGAGCATATTTACATTTATGTTTTGGATATTGTAAACAGATCTTGAGCATTGCTCTCATCTGTCGGATATGGAGGCATTTATTTGTATTGAATGTAAAGTAGGTGGCTTTTACTTTTGATTAGATAGCTTAGAGATGTAGGAGGGAAAAACTCGTAAAAAACACCCTCGTTTGTATCATTGTAATATTTAGAACATTGTAAGATGTAGAGCTGTAGAGAGCAAAAACACAGAGAAGAACCCATGTACAGGAATACTTGAGTTAATATAATAAATCTTTGACTCACATTCATGGTGTTATTATGCTTACTATTTACATCTGTTGAATGGTATGTTTACAGTTGTTTTGTTTCTCTATTATGCATGTATTTCAATGCGATGTGTATGCTTGTGATTTCATGTTGAACGTATGAAGTCTGTGAGGAGAGAAGTATGAGTTTCAATTGTTTCTTGTCCTGGGAATTCCTGAAAAGAGTGCAGTGAATGTCCGCAAGACGTGCGTTGATGAAGTTCTGAATTTTATCTCAGGAAGCTCAGGAGGGATACTATTGTTCTCACTTTAGCAGAAGTGCAAGTGTAACGGAGAGTTATGCAAGGTGTGCACAGGTGAGTGGAAGCCTTAGGATTTATCAGCTAAAGAGTAAGTTTGAAGGACAGTTGTTGCAAAGAAGTGCACAGATTCGAAGGGTCAAATAACCAGAGGTTATTTGTGAATGCCGCAAGGAGTGCGTGCAAGAATCCCTTAGAAATCCTCGAGTTTGCAAGTGAAAACTTAGGAAGGAAAGAACCCTGAAGAGTTCAAGGGAAGGCAAGTGTCGAAGTCACCCAACAGACATAAAATATCAGAAGGTTTGACACTAGAGTGTTTGGTGAAGGAGTCTTTCAGAAGTCTAAACCAACGGTGGAAACACTTTGAGGAAAAGTATCGATTTTCCGAGGAGCGTTGGATCCAGTTGACCAACAAGAAGAGCAAGGTCGATTGTTTTTCAGCACTCACAAGCTCAGGAGGAATAGAAACCGTTGGATTCAGATCAATGAGGGTCACTGATCTCGTGGTTGAATTTCGTTGTTTTGGAATTCGGGAAGTAAAGAAGGTTGTGACTCGGAGTCAAGAGTTTCAAACTCCTGATTCGTGAATTCCCGATCGAATCAGGACTGTCAAATCATGGGAGTTGAGAACCGTTGATTTGTGGCAGGATATATCGTGGTTTCGGTTAAAGGGAGGAGGGAGTTGTTGCATAGCAGCTCACCGATACACGAAATCCCGAGTGCCGAAATATTGGGCCCTAGGTTTTAGACAGAGGTCACATCAGGGAAAAGTCAAAGGGAGGAGTCAGAGACCCATTAGCCTTTTCGGGGTTTCTGGGATTGAAGAGATAAAAGGACTCACATCTGGGATCGCGAAGTTGTGAAACCCAAAGTACTTTTCGGGTGAAGGTTGTGGTCATATCAGTTGGTCGTATAGGTAAGAGTTGGCACTTAGTGATTGCTCGCACAGGCATAGCTCCAAAGAAGGACCTATGGCTAAACACTTGTGTGTTGGAGATTCCTACGGGGAATCAAAGAGTCAATCAGACTCGAAGGGTGATTAAGAACGATCCTAAGACTGGGAGGTCGCATAGAGCCTATTGAGGCAGGGAGTGTTGTGTCACTTACCCTGGGTGGAAGAGTGATACTTGTAAAAGAAATACTTGAAAGCATATATGTGTATTGGCTTTCATCGGAAAAAATCCCCAAAAGTGTACTAAACAGTATTAGAAGAAGAATGTTCAGCTTTTAATGGTCTTGTAAAAAAGAAAAGGAAGGTATTCATCTATCAAACTGGAAAAAGATTGCAAAGCCTAAAAAAGATGGTGGATGGGGAATCAAAAATATCTTTATGTTTGGACAAGCATTGGCAGCAAAAATCTTGTGGAGATGCCTTATGAAGCCTGGACTTTGGCATTAGGTGATAATAAAGAAATATATTAAAAGAAAATATGTTGAACAGTGGTTTAGGCAGGGGATAAAAAACTGGAATGGAACCTCAAATTTCTGGAGAGCCCTTACCTCTTCGATAAGCATTATTTCTAATTGGCTTGTTTGGAAGCCTGAGAGTGGGAGAAATACTAGAATGGGTGTTGAACCTATGATAGGGTCTCACTCTTTCTATAAAATTTCTGAGAATCTTATATTAATGTTAAAGGAACTAGGGATCACATGCCTTGCTCATGCAGAAACAAATGCACAGTAAGGATTTATTTCAACAAAGTGGAAAACTGCTGAAAATTTAGGACTGGAGGGAGTTCAAAAAGATGAATGGACAACTTATATTAAAGGACTGGTAAATGTTGGAGAGTTAAATCAAGAAAAAGACAGTCTTTTGTGGTCTTGGGATACCAAACAAGGACAAGTTAGTGCAAAACTAGCATATGAAGTCCAAGTGATGGAGGATATGAGGGTAGAGCCAAAATTCTGGTATTCTGAGATTTGGAAGTGGCAAATACAAATGAAGGTAAAACTTTTTTTTTGGTTATTGTTGGAACAGAAAATACTTACCTGGGATAACTTGATAAAAAGGGGTTTTCAGGGACCTGGCATCTGTGTGTTTTGTAAGGAAAGTGAAGAATCTTTGTTACATTTATTAGGGGACTGTAGTTTTACAAGAATTATTTGGAAAACCATTTCTAAGGAACTAAAACTAGTCAATAAATGACAAGGAGGATCTTTTGAAAACAACCTCCTTAATTGGACAAAGAGGAAGGAAAATTGGAATAAAATTCCATGTCTTTTTAGCTGGGAGGTTTGGAAGCATAGGAACCTGTTGATATTTGAAGGACAGAAAAAAGCCATATCAGAGTTTGTAACTACATCTTGCAGGATTTGGGGCAACAAAAAATTACACAGGATACTCTTCAAGAAAGGGTTGATAGGCCACCAACTATCGATTGGGTCGGGGCAGTAGGATTTTTTGATGGGGCATCACAGGAAAGAGACACAAAATGTGTGGCTAGAGAAATACTGAAATGTTCAATTTTGGGTACTTCTAAAATAAAAATGAACTAATTCTAAAGGGGAATTGATGACACTTTGGTTATTTTTATATTTTTCTTATCTTAAACAGGATCAAGATTATTATTGTTTGAGGGACTCTAAGATTATTATTGATTGGTACACTAATGACAATAATCTGCTGGTGGTATCTTTACAAATCTGAATGAAAAACATTAGAAAACTGCACAAACATTTTCAGCAAATAAAAGCACAACATATTTATAGATCTTTTAATCAAGATTTTGATAAACTATCAAAAGAAGCATTGTATATGAATGAAGACGGATTTTATTATTCATAAGTTCCAAATGAACAACAAGAAATATTTGAAAGAATTGATATCAATCTATAGGGTACTTTTTTATTTTTAAAAATACTATAAATTATAGTCATAAAAAGGACACAAATATTTGTATATTTGGAAAATAGACATGAAAACATATATAAATTCACGAGGACAGGAGAAAAAAAAGGTTAAGATTTTTGAAACATAGATACAATATGTAAGATCTGGAAAAGAGACAAATTTATATTCATTAATATAAGTGTTTTTTTCTTATTAAAAAAAAATTAAATCATCATAACACCACTATCATCGTAATATGTAATTCATAAAACATATTTTTTAATAATTAAAAAACAACATTGTTGTTTACCGAATCAATATAGATGTAAATGCCAATAATAAAATAACATATTCATATAAAAAATAAAAAACATCGCTGCAATCTTGAAAATGCCACCTGTCTCTCTCGACGAGTGGGATATACCGTGCATTCAAATGGCTTGTGATTGGAGGATTATACCCGATTTTCCTATTATTCAAGGGAATCATAAAAGCATTGGTATTTACTATTAATCAAACCTTGACTCGCGGTCACCGTCACCATAGGCAATGTCGACGGCGGTGGAGGCAACGTGGAGTTTAAAATAAACTATGGTTAACCACCTTTACATTGACTTCTCATTGTCTCATCATTTGTCATTACTTATGTTTCTCTTTAAAGTATTGGAATTTGAGTTTACCTTTTTTTCATTAAAAAATATATATATATAATTACATATTTTCATTATTTTTCAATTTATCGCTAACTGTTTATATATATATATATATATATATATATATATATTTTGAATTTCTTTCCATTCATTCATATATATATATATATAACATAATATATTGTGAATTTTTTTTTCATTCAAAGAATTCAAATTTGATGATGATGGTTGTTTATTGAGATCAGTTTTGGTTTATAAGATTTTATTTTAATGATATTATGTAAAAGAAATCTCAAAAATGTATTTTTCAGTAAACGATGTGTAGATGGTGTAGGTGGTTCTATTTATGAATCTTGCACATTTTAGATTGTCAAATATATCAATCAAATGGAGAAGCTATGAGTGTGTTACTACTAATCCATCCTCTTCTTCAAGTGTGGCATCTAATAATATTGACTTGCTTGAGGACAATATCCCTACATAAGAATTCATAGAGAAGTTTCAAAATCATATTTATAAATATATCAAATTCTCTCATAGGTTCAAATGGCAAGCTTCCCAATTCAAACAATCTCATGAAGTATTCAAACTAGGCACAACTATATTAGTGGTAGAATTCATTAAGAATTACACATTCACTCCCTAGAGAGAGATTCAAAGTGAATATTGTCATTATGACCAAGTATTATCCTGGTCGTCTTCTAGTTGTTTATCCTTTACAAAATTATGAACATGTTTCTCCTTCTTTCTATGAACATTTAGCTATTTCTAAAATTGGTTCTAAACCTCATAATTCAACTTAGAAACAATGGAAACATGACTTTTGTCGTGTCAAAAATGGAAAATCCACATTTTTAAACAACTCTTTTCCCATGAGTACATTGTCTCTAACTTCACAATTATCTCCTTATTATTCAAGACAACTTGTGATCAAACATAATTTCTAAAACTTCTAAGATTCAATATGTTGTTTAGCATCATCCATAAACATTATGTTAGGGAAATCATGAGTGGGAACACAATTTTTGAATAATTTTGTGCATCACCTTCGTTTTAGTAGCCAACTTATGTCATTAAGTAATAGATAAAGTATAATGAGTTCTCAACTCATCATTCTCCCTCTATAAAGTATGACAATCTTCTTTATATTGATATAAGAGATACCCTATTCCATGTACCATTGCACGATTCTTGGATTGGAGAACCGGTCGATCCTCCCTTCCTCTCTTAGATCTCGTCTAGAATCCTGTAATATGTGTTTAGCCCAAGCACGTGTGGAGTCTGTGGTCTCCCCTCTGCTAGATACTTGGTTCAACAGTAGGCAGCTAAATCTTGGCGGAGTCGAGGCATCAATCTGGGATGACTTCACTCAAGCACTTAGGAGTGCAGGAATTACACTTTCCGATACTTTTGATACACTCATTTGGGTGGGGGGAGATGCAACAGGTGCCACTATTGTTAAGAATATTTACATGGCGCTACTCCAGCAGCAAAATTTCCAGGTTGATCTGAGGTGGTTTCAACGGCTATGGAAATGGTCTATTCCCTTAAAGATTAAAATCTTTATATGGCTCTCGGCAAAAGAAAAAACACTTACCTGGGATATGCTGTGAAAGAGAGGCTGGGAAGGGCCAGGGATTTGCAAGTTATGCAATCAATCTGCGAAAGATATTCACCATATCCTCATACACTACCATTTTTCAAGAGCTGTCTGACAGCGTATTCTCATTCATTTTTCTCTCAACTTTCATTGGGATGATGCCACCGTCCTAGATTGTTTTCTGCAGTGGTCAAAGGAGAAATCTGTTCCTGACAGTTTGGCTGCACATGCTTGCTGGCAGCTCTGGATTGAAAGAAATAAGGCGATTTTTGAAGACCGCACTCCCTCCATCCTCTCAGTTTTGCATCGAACCCTGTTGTCTTTCTCTTGGCAGCCGTCCACAGTTAAGTCTCTGCCATTACGAGTCTGTGAGTTCACTCAAAAGCAGGGCTTCACTGTAGCTTTTTTTGATGGAGCTGCCCATTCAAATGGTCTTAGCTGTGGGGCCGGAGGCATTTTCAGATCACATCCTTCGAGAGTTACCAAGTGGTTCATCAACTGCGGAGCGGGTACAAACACTAAAGCAGAGCTATTGGGTCTGTGGGCAACCCTCACTCTGGCAACTTTCTGGTCAATTAATCAACTCCAAGTCCTTGGTGATTCGCGGGTCATCATTGACTGGATAAATCACATTTGTAATCTCAACACTGTAAATATCGAAGGCTGAAAACAAAAAACTTTGGAGTTGGCTAAAAATATTAAAGATCTCAGCGTCCACCATATTTATAGAATGCATAATAAAGAAGCCGATGCCCTCTCTAAAAGAGCCTTATCAGAAACCGAAGGAAGACTGACCGTTTATCACACGGACAGTGGGTGGGAGAGTCAACCTTCTAGCATAAATATCTTTGAATTTCCAAGGGTTGGTGAAGGGTAATTGACCACTAAGAGCAGCTCCTGTAAGAGTTATAGTGCCAGCGATGAGCAGTTTTTTCTGGCAGATTACCTCTCTAGCTATCTTCAGTTTTTTATGCTGGCACTTTGCTCTTTCCTTTTCGCCTATTACTATTAGTTCAATTTGCTGTTGCTTCAGCCAATTTCCAATATATTGGACTGTTGTGGGGTCTATTATCATGGCTCTGTTTGTAGATGTAAAAAAATTTATACCTTATATAAATTTGCGTTATTTTTTTCCTGGAAAAAATGTACCATTGCACGATTACTCACCACAACATCTTTGCAACTTCCATTGTTTCTGGCACATTGTAAAACTCTAGTTTATGTAGTCACCATCCCTATTTGCATCAATGAAGAGATCTTGGACTTCTTAGAGATATTTTCTAAGAATATGGATAACTTCCTTATATGTTTTCACTTATTACTTTTAGAATCACACATATCATCAAAGGGATGTGGCATCCTAAACATTTGGATTATACTTATCTATGTGTGTAGGTGACACTTGCATAGTAGTTAAGGACATAGAGTTCTAGATTGATTGTTCACTCATCCATATTAATAGTTTCATTGTTGTGTACTCATTATTCATTTCATTGATTTTGCACTTATCCTAACTATGATCTAAATTTGCATGTTCTTGTTGCAGATTTTAATCTTGTACAATATTTACTACAAAATTTTTTTTAGTAAAAGAATAGAAAAGATACAATGACAAATACACACATTACAAAGAATTTTTTCCCCTGGAAACCCAAACTGGGAAAACCAACATAATCTATATTCATTCACAATAATACATTGTTTATAATACAATATACATATAGGAGCCAACAGTATCCAAAACCCTAACTTAATGACCTAGATTAGTCAACAACCTTAATTCCTTAATCAGAAATAGAAAACCATCGAAAAAAAACATCTGTCGAAAAACCGTCCAGCAATGAACACAAAAATTGCGGCGACACGAAAAACGAGGCAAACATTGTGACATGTTTCCTGAGGAAAAAGAATAAAACACATACCCAACATTCTCCCACTTGTTTTCTTTGCATACATGGGGTTACAGGGTTACATAGTCAACAATCCAAGGCAACAATGCCCATAGATCCTCTACACCAAAAGAATTTATCAGTGCTCACAGATTTTGTTAATGAATCTACAACATTCTTCACAGTGTCCACATTCATTAGCAACACTTTCTTTTCTTCAACCATGTCTCTCACAAAGTGATATTGAACATCAATATGCTTTGTCCTTGAATGATAAGTTGGGTTCTTCGCTAAAAAAATTGCACTCTCATTGTCACAATCTATCCTTATAGCTTGTTGTATTAACCCAATACCTAAACACAATATTTGTAACCATACTGCTTCCTTTCTTGCATGAGTGGTTGTCATGCATTCAAATTATGTAATTGAAAGTGCCACTACATACTCCCTTTTGCTCATCCAACTGATTACTCCTCCAAATAGCTTAAACACATACCCACTTGTAGATCTCCTACGATCCAGATCTCCAACCCAATCTAAATCCTAGTCTTCCTTGGTAGTGAAATCCATGTATATCCAACACTCTATCCAATCCAGGTCTTCCTTGGTAGCACAATCCATAGTTAGTAGTTCCACGAAAATACCTGAAAACCCTCTTTACTATAGTCCAATGCTCCTTCCCTGGTTTTGACATATACTTGTTCAAAACTCCCACTACATGTGCAATGTCTGGTCTAGTACATACCATTGCATACATCAAACTGCTAACTGCACTTGCATATGGAACATGAGACATGTCATCCTCCTCTTCTTGTGTCTTCGGACATTGATCCACATATAACTTTACACCAACAAGAATAGGAATCCATATCGGTTTACATTCCTGCATATTAAACCTCTACAATACTGTCTCCACATATTTTCTCTGATTTAACGAGAGTTTCTCGTTTTTATGATCTATTTTAATTTCCATTCCCAGAATGAAAATTGCAAAACCAAGATTCTTCATGTCAAATTTAGAGGACAACTGAGTTTTCACATCCGGGATAATATCCTTGTTGTTTCCTATGAGAAACATGGCATCCACATACAAGACCAAATAAATCAACTGATCACTAATTAATTTAAAATACACAGAGTGATCCTATTTGCTTCTTGTGAAGCCAAGTCCCATCATATAAGTATCAAATTTTTG
>JASDQU011248482.1:13964-24849 GCA_032191745.1 Picea mariana | reverse complement strand
CATGATGTATACTATCCATCCATGGGTGTTGTATCTACATGCGCATTTTCCTTCATGTCCAAATAACTTCATCAATCTTGTGGTCCAAAACCCATGACTAGGGTTGACATCAATGACAACAACCAATCTTCCAACAGCTACAACCAGAAGGAGGATACAACCCCCTATGTTCTCCGGATACAACCAAAAGGTGACTACAACCATCTATCCTTGCCCCGTCATGCCACCCTGAAATATAAATGTCAAATGATAAAACCACGACCACACTATCACTATGATATATGCCACTGTAAATCTATACCAACCTGTACCAACAACCTGCAACCAACCTGTGCCAAAGACCTGTGATCAACCTATACTTGTAACCTTCCTGTACCAAAAAAAACCCAACAGGTAGGTGACCTGTCTGTTCTGCATCTCGCGTATGTACGCGACTTGTCTGTATTGCATCCCATGTATGTATGTGGCATGTATATACTCATCCTGCATATGCTTTCTGAAAAAAGGGTTTTCACCTTCCTGAATAAATTTGACCCTTTGTTGCCTCTATCACATCAACCTGCAACTTGTCCTAACATGTACCAATCAACCTATACTATCGACCATGTACATCAATCACGCAAACAACATGTACCATCACAAGTGCATCAACTATGCACATCACAATATCTCATAACCATCACCAAGATCAAGATGCACTTTTACTAATATATCAAGATGTTTATTCCACATCATCCATATACCATGTGTCAACAATACTAATAGTAAGTGCCTATAAACATGTACCAATCATGTGTCACCAACACTACTAGAAAGTGCCTCTAACGATGCACCACACATGTACTAATCATGTATCAACAAGTCAAGCTATGACTCATCAAGATGTACCAACATCACCACACCATACACCTCATGTATGTGCCAACTCATCAACTATATGTCCCAATCATGTATCTCAACCATATACCAAAGACATACCAATATGAACAACAAAAGTCCTCTATCAATACATCACACAATCCATGATCCAAATACCATAAACCCTTACATCAAACCATGTGCCAAAACCTCATTGTTATGTAGCCTCAAATGTGTTCCAATCATATGTCAAGACCACTAACAAAAGTCTCTCACAATGTACCATAGGATATACTAATAACACTCACACATGTACCATCCATGTACTACACCATATCTACCTCAAACTAACCAACAACTTCACTAGCACTTCACAACCAAAACCCCTCAACTATGTACCAAGAAATACTAGCTATATCTCAACACTTGAACCAACAAGATATACCAATGAATAATATCAATAATACCAACATTGTACTTATGTAGATGTAAACTATACAATAAGTGTCATACAACCAATAGCCTCTCTAGGGAAAATCCTCAAACCCTCATAGCCATATCTCATGTAGACAACAACATCCAACTACACATAAGAATATGACATACCTTTTGAATCTATAGATAGATCTATTGTACCTGATCATTGTGGACCTTCCTAGGAGCTTGCTTTCAGACTATGAGTATCTGGTTCCTTTAACAACTCAAGCTTTCATGGATTTTCCCAAATGTATGTGCCCTTTTATACTGCCATCCAGCATACATACTCTACCTATTCTATTTCCATCCCGTGTATGTACGCTACATATTCTACTGTCATCCCTCATACACCTAAGAAAATAGGTATTTTTCAATATTTATGCAACTTTAAAACTTTCTTCGTCAATCCTCTTTCACTTCATCAATATTGTGTAACTTGGTGTATTAATGTGTACCTGCAATAAACCTTTTACAAAATATATATTCAATGATATTCAATAGGTGCTAATAGGAGAGCCTTGCTCTCTTATTTATACTTTCATGTAGCTTGCTCAAGGAGTTACCTTCTAACCAACTTAACCCAACTTCCTTCTTTTTAGGGATAACCCACTTCTAACCACTTGTCCACTTACAACCACTTTATCCACAAATAGTAAGTTATCCACATCTAGTTTCAAGTAACTTTATTGTTTAATTAATTTTTTTTACAACCACTTTGACTTATCCATAAATAGTAAACTCACCACTACTTGTTGCAACCACTTCATTATTTAAATAATTTCTCTTTGCAACCACTTTGATTGCTTTATTATTTAAATAATTTCTCTTCACTCACAACCTTTTGTTGCAACTAATTTATTTTTAATTATTTTCTTAATGCAACAACCATACCCATGATTAACTCCAAGTTACCATCAAGTACACTTCTTCTAGGAGATTCTAGAATAATTGGCTTCTTTGACCTTCTAGGAGCTTCTAGATAACTCATGAGGGTTCTCCAACTTCACATGGACATAAATCTCTAACCATGAGGAGTTATGAGACATTCCACATATCACCAGAAATAACATGACATGTAATATCCATATAGAATAGTTTTACCTGCAACATACTACCCTTCATACCATTATACATCAAACAAACTTTAATCCTCTAACCATACTATTGGGGCTATCGGAATTTTCTATTGAACTTTCTTCAAGGGTTGACATCAATATACAATATCACTCTCCAAGGTTTGACATTAATGTCAACCAACAATCCAAACCAACTTTCCATCAACCTAAGCGAAAGGTTTGACAATTTTACCCTAAAAATAACCCAAATTTTATATAAACTATATAAAATCCTTAGAAATTTGAATATGTTTACAAAAATATTGCCAAACATTTTATAGTTTTGAAATTAAGGACTAGTAAGATTCACCAAGGTTACTACATCTTGAGATAAATTTCCATCTATAAAATTATCATTGCTCCTAGAATGTAATGCTTCCACTATCGACATGCCTTCACAATGGAGTACATGTGTTTGTTGTAGGAGGGGTATCTATGAACAACATCAAATAATGTTTCATTGTGATAGGCCATCAGATGCCCATGTTGAGTGAGGACTACACTGATATCATAGTTTGAAGCATATGTCTCAATATCAAATGTTTGTTGTAGGTCTAGAAGAATAAGGACCAATGTTGAGTAGAGGCAGAATTTCAAATCCTTGAATGCTTTTTGTTGTGACAATGCTAAAAAAATCTTGGCCTTGTCTCTACCCTTGATCACCTGGATTAGGGACCAAGTGATATGAGAAAACCCCAACAAAAACCTATGGTAAAATTTGCCAAGGCCCAAGAAGCTGTGGAGCTTGGTCAGTGTCTTCGAGGTCAACCAATCAAGAATGACTTGAATCTTGGATGGATCCACATGCACACCCTACTCATCCACAATGTATCCCAAATATTGGATTATTTACATGCCGAAGGAACACTTCTTCAAATTGGCATATAACTTGTGTTTTTGTAGGGTGCCCAAGGCCCGTTGAATGTGCTTCAAATGTTCCTCCCAGGTTTTTCTAAAGATAAGGATTTCATCTAGATATATGACCAAAAAGGAGTTTGTGAATGGCTATAATATATCATCCATCACCTACATGAATGTGGTCGAGGCATTAGTTAAGATAAAATGCATGACCAACCACTCAAAGAGACCTTATTTATACTTGAAGGTTGTCTTCCATACATCATTTTGCTCAATTGACACCTGGTGGTATCTTGAATTCAGATAAATATTACTAAAACATTTGTCACCCTTGAGCTGATCTAAAAGATCATCAATCTAGGGGATTGGGTACCAATACTTGATTGTAATCTTGTTCAAAGATTTGTAATCAATACAAAGTCACTATGTCATGTCCTTCTTCTATACTAGAACAATAGGGATCCTGCAAGGTGAGGATCTTGTTCTGATATGGCCCTTTAGAATTATCTCCTGGATATAGAATTTTATTTCTTCATTCTCCATAAAATAAAATCTATATATAGGACCGTTAGGTAGAGGATCATGATGGAAATATCGTGTTGGAATTGATGTCAACATGAAGACAAGATGTACCATAGTGGAGTATGACATGGAACTACAATAAAATCTACATGAATACTGAGTTATAGGAACAYCGTGGACTACCAGAATATAGGGGATCGCTTGGTCAAGTGCTTCAAAATAATGAAAGCATGAAAATCAAAGAATGAGACAATTTCAATTACTACACTATTCAAGTCGAGTTGTCCTGGTGACTATATATTCTGTTGAGACATGATCATGATGAAAAGAATGAATATTGGTGAGTCTCCCTCTTGAATACTTTCTCGTGCACTATCATTTCAGAGTGTAGTTGAAGGGAATTTTTTTTATGCAACACTGAGAACCCTTGAGTATGTCAGATCAACACAGTAGTCGATATTTCGTAACAAGTTTTGGTCATCATTTTTTCTAGGCCAAAGTTGGACGACTTTTCAAATCCAAACAATTTCCAGCAGCCACCAATGGTTAGATCCACTTAGGCAGTAAATTTTTGAATAAATTGTCATTGATGTCAAAGGTTAGTAAGTGATCAAATATATGTCAAATGTTAGTAAGTGATTAAATATAAATGTGACCTTGGTATCACTTTAAATACAAAAGTGGAAAAGTTAAGTGGAAATGAAGTTTACAAAAAAGTGGAAATGAAAGTGGGCTAAATATAAATATGACTTTAATAAATAACAAAAGTCGAAAAGTTAGGTGGGAGTGGAGTTTGCGTAAAAGAGGAGTAAATATGAAAGTGAAATAAAGAAAAAGGTAAAAGTGAAATTGGATTAAAGAAAAAGATGAAAGTGAAAGTGGAGTTAAAAACAATGGAAAAAGTGAAAGAGCACTTGGTATGTGCACATGGTATTTTCAAACCATGGTGGTATTTAGATATGGTAAGATAAAAAGTGAATTAAATCATCATAGCCAAAATCTATTGACCCAATTGAAAACGAGACTAAACAATCTAAAAGGCACAATGGTTCATTGACATTGTATTAATTGAAATAGTATGATTAATATGTTATATTGAAAAGGAACATACTTATAATGAAGACATACATTATTGTATTGAAGAGGTTTAATTGTTCAATTGTGCATGACCATATGAAGACTATATAAACGAAAATTCTTGTTGAAAGAGGGTGTGTCTTTGTGCTTGAAATATGAATATGAATAACAAAGTCAGAGGCCAAGAAAGTAAATGAATATATGCAATAGAATCCAAAGAAGATTATGAAGACTTGAATATTTAAGTACTTATCATAGAAAGGGAGGTTGGGTGGTGCTAGGGTAGGTTGGAGCCTCCAAAGGAGGTTGTAGCCTCCTTCTAGTTGAAGTTGATAAACCAAGGTGTTGCACCATCTTTTCAGTTATATTTGAAGAAAATGGGGAGTTGGTGCTTCCCTCTAGTCAGTGCTGGTAAAATATAGGGGGTTGCATCCTCCTTCTAGTTGCTGCTAGTAAAATAGGGAATTGGTGTTTCCTTTGAGTTGGAGCTCATAAACTAAATTTAACCTTTATTGAAAATAAGAAGAACATAAAGAGACCTCGTGCAAAGGTTTTGGCTGTTGAAGTGACCTTATTTTTACCTTCCAACTGGACCATAAAGAGGAAAAATCTACCAGTCTGAGAGACTACCTTTCTACACTACTTTGTAGAGATCAAAGAGACTGCAGTAGTTGGGACTTCCTCTGATACCCTCTAGAGTTGACATCCCAAAGTAATAATGAAATTATGGGGCCTAGATTCATAAACAACATGACACTTCCACATTTATGGTTGTCCTAAAATAACATAAAAAACTTCAAGGGGGGGAACATCACACAATACCTCGTATTTGAAGGGTTTGATGTTGTAGTGCAGGAAACATCCCTGGCTGATGTGAATGTCTTGTCCCTCATTGAGACAATGGATGGTGTATGGTTGAGGGTGTGGAATCATTGTTAGGTTCAACCTATTAAAAACCTTTGTTGAGATTACATTCTTCTGGATACCAATGGAAACAATGAAATGGAGTGTGGTCCCCATCACCCATATTGGTGAGTGGAAGAGGCGCTCCCCTTCTTCAGGCTCTTTTGGTTCCTCTAGATAGAATTTTGTGGTAGTGATGGTGACACAAGGTTCTGAGTCAATGATATGTTCTCCCTTATCTAATTTTGAATCAAAGTTTGACTCAACATCCGAGTTTGAGGATTTCATCTTAGCCAACAATGATTGTTTGGAGCGACATTCATCATTGTTGTGCCAAGGGATTTTGTGGAACTCACACCACTTTCTAGTGTCCTTATTCAACCTAATGTTACCATTCTTTTCTTGTGGATTAGATTGGTTTTCCCGGGGCTAGCCATCCCTGCTCTGTCCTTTGATTTGAGATTTGGGGAAACCTTTACCATGATTTTGCTACGATGGGTTTGCAGAACTAAAATATCACTTATTCTTTTGCTTGAACTTTTGCTCGATCTTGACATCATATCAGTAAGTTTCTACTAGTGAGGAGATTTTCATAAATTCCAGATATGTTTGAATGTACCTATGTAGGCCACTACGTTACTTCAAAACTAGGTGTTGCTTGGAGTATTTAATACCCATATTCGTGCACAAGGTATCGAAGATGTTGGTGTACTCCACAATCATCTAGTCTCTCTCCTAATCCAAAGTTGTCCATATTGTTTACTGATCATCATAATTTCCAATAGGGTAGTATTATTCCTTGAGGGAATCAACAAAATATTCCCAAGTGGGTCCTAGCCCAAAAATTGCATACATATTTGTCATTTTTCTCATAGTAAGTCTCCCACCAATCTCTAGCATAGGGAAGGGCTTTAAGGAGTGTGAAGGTGATTTTTTCACTGTTGGAAAATTTTGGATAGAGAAATAACCTAGAATAATTAACCATTTTTCCAAAGCGTCAAAGTCTATATAGCCTTCAAATAAAGGAATATCAAAGTTAAAATTTACCTTAAAGGGCATCACACCTCCAAAGTGATTGTTGGTTGAAGGTGACTCTATTGTTGTTGGAAACTGCCAAAGGATCTAGGATAAATTATCCATCATCTCATTCATATGTCATGCAAGGGCTTCCTCGAGCAATAGTTTGATAAGATCTCTTACTCCATCATCTCTCTTTTCTTCTGCCATAGGAGGGTTTCTTGGGCCATAGGGAGTGTTGTTCCACAAGCTCAACCAGCTCAAGACTCAACTCTCGATAGCCTAACCTCGTCAGTGACATGCACAAAGAATCAACAAAGAGAAGATTTATCTAATGCCACTGATTCATATTATATTGAGAATGACATGAAGGGAGAGATGTAACAAGGAAATACACAAAAATATTGCAAGAAACATAGTAATATAGTTAAACTCATATTCTATTCATGATTGTTTGGAATGAAAAAGGATGTAAAATTCATGGCACACAAGCTATCTAGAATGGTAGTAGCTTATCCCTGAAGAGAAATATATTTCGGCTATGCTAATTTGCAAGAAGTTGATTACAAAGAGGCCAAAAAGTCCTTTTAACATAAAACATCAATGAGAAAACCCTAAAAATCCAAAACCCTAACCCCAGAGGATGAAACGACAAAAGGTTTGTGGGCCTCGATGTTGTTAGTTGATACACCAACTTCCTACGGGTGTAACTTTTGCATACAATCTCCATTTGGGGTGCTCAATAGCCCATCAAAAAGGTCTATATGAGAAGTACACATTCCGAACAACCTAGCATCTAACTTTAGCTACACGATACGTGTTGCTACACCAAAGGATGTCATTTAGGGCCTCAAAATGGCCTTGAAAGTTTGGGACCCAAAAAATTGTAGAAAAACTGCCAAGATGTGGAACCATTCTAAATTAGTGGAATATGTGGTTGGCCACTAATATCCACCTGGATCAAGGTGTTTATATTCATCATGTCTTTTATAGACATGAAAAAGTGAATGTTGATGGTAGGTCCATCACTTCATAATCATCTGATGTGATTAAGGAGAACTATTTTTATGTCAATGATGATCATGAGGATACCACACTTATTTTTCATCATTGCTTTGGTTTAATTTATGAATTGTCTATAAATAACAATATAACATTTAATAAACACTAGATTTGGTCTAACTAGTGTGTGAGGTATTTTAAATTGGCATGTTCTTTTTATTTTTTCATTCAATTTCATCAGGAGATTCAAGTTTAACATACTTGGAGTTTTTTTGAAATAGGGCATGGAAATAGTGAACATGATGGTGTGCATGCTTGTGTGAAATGATAAATTTAGAGGTAAGAAATGAGTCATGGTGCAATCTGTTATAGCAAGATTTGCCTCACCATTGATATCTTGCACAGAGGGTCTTTTTCCATTTCCCTATGCAGACTTATCAACCCCCTTTTGATAAATCCAGAGCCAAAAATATATTTTTTTCCACATATACGCTTCCTAACTGCTTTGCAAGATGCGTATACGCTTGTTTCTCCACTACAGCTCATGTATATCAAGATTTGTGCCAAAAAATACAAAATAAGGCCAGGTTTCCATGTCACGACAGAAGATCTCTGATCTTTGGCCTTCCATATACTGGAAACGTTTCGACTCGGCCCTTCAATTTCATTTTGGAGGCTATAAGAGCACAATTTCGAGCTATGGAAAAAGAGGAGAAAGCAAACTTTGAGAGAAAAGTTATTTTGGAGAAATTACTTCATATTGAGTCTGCATCCCTTTGTCCCTCAAGTCTGAACACAGTGTTCAGCCCCCAAGCTCTTTCATTATTGTCGAGAGGACCTCATTACCTCTTTTCTATGAGCTTGCCTTTGGTGGAGGATTCAAGTGGTGGAGACCCAGTTAGAAGGACCTTGGTTTCTTGGTTTCGAACTGTGCCGACACAAAAGTCTGTATTGTTGATACTTTTGTTGATCAATTATTAATAGAAATACTCCTTTCCTGTCCTATCGATATCTTGCAAATATATGATTATTATCCATGGGCATGTTTGTAATGTTTATTAATGGATTGTGCTATCTGATCTGCTAACTCAATTTATATATTGTCACTATATACCTACATCGCTTGTTTGTTGAGAACTTCTTGTAGGTGTAAAGCTTTGGGTCAAAGTGCTCAACGGTGGAACAACATCAAACGATTGGATCGAGGTAGGCTTCTTCCTCGTATTGCACATTAGTTTATATAGCACATGTTGGAATTGAGTTGATTTCTGCAGTCATACCTGTCTATTGTGGTTTACCCTTGGCCATAGAGAGTTTTTCCCTTATGACAAAATTGGTGACTCCACTGGGGATACATCTTCCTTCTAAGGGTTGAAGTATTTTTTCTTCTTACATTGCTCTTTTTCCTTTGTGTTTCTTTTCGTATCATTGATGGACAGATTCTGTTCACTCTGGGTCTGAGTTTTCAGCCTTTTACCCTTGCCTGGCCTTGTTTTAAAGCATATACACCCTTTTTGCCTTGACAGTCACATATACATGCGTGTTGTCTCACTGCAAGAAGTGTATATATGCTATGTTCCCCTGAACAGTCACGTATACCACTTCCCCTTGCTTGTTTGCTTCGTTTAGTGACTGCTGGGTAGGATTTGAGGATCACTGAGCCTTCTTAGGTCTCTGTGGTGCATGTTGAGATTAATTGGGATGATAGGAAACCTTTTTGGAGTTGAAATTTTGGGCGACGTCTTTCTCTTTGTTTTTCGTTTTGATTTGTCCTTGGTAGTTGGGTTGTCTGCTTAGCTGCTTGGTATTCTAATCGAGTGATTGCTTTTATACACAGTAGAATTTATATATCAAATCGCTTATCAGTCCATGCATTTTCTTTTTAATACAATGAAAATACAAAAAAAATAGGTATTTTGCATTGATTGGTATTTTTGTCTTGGAACCTTTATCATCAGCTTAACACATTTAGCGAAATATCACATTTTACTTCTGAGTTGCAGAGTTAAAATTGAAGATCGCACTGTTTTTATTTAGCATATCATTCAGTGAAAAGTTAAAGCTAGGCTTTGCATTATATCTATTTTTATTTTTATGCAGAGTCATAACACCACGAGTTTCATTTCCATACCTTTTTGAGTAATCACGGCCAATAAAATTTATGCTTTAAACTCAAATTGATTAGTAACAATTTTATTGTTTAGGGTACACAAACTAGCCTAGGATTTAGTGCCTTGGAATAGGATTTTGTGAGTAAACTTCTCCAAGGAAATTAAATCAACATATGTGTTTGAGACAGGGGGTTGAGAAATCCATTGTATAATTGGTAATATCAGGAGGCTCCGCTCACATCGGAGTTAAGCACGAGGTCGCGCGGAGTTTGGTGAAGGGATAACCCTTGGATACTCACCTAGTGTCAGAGATATTTCTGTGGATTTATTCGTATTTGGGGATCTTCCTAGTATCCATACCTCTGTGAGAAGCATTACTTTCAAGGTTTTGGGCTTTGCTACCCTACCCATACGGTAATCCAGACTTATGACTGTTCGTCTGTGCATCAACTACGTAGTGGTTGATCAGTTGCTTGACTTAGGTTTTTCATAGGTTACTTGCAGGGGTTATTCTGCTTGTACCCTGAGTCAGATAGGGGTTGGAAAACACACAACCTTTATAGAAGATTACCTCTCCAGGGGGATCTCACTGACTAGTTGTTAAGCCTACGAGGGCCCTTATAACTGATTATGTTACCTCCAAACTTTAGAAGGGAGTCTCAGGTCCCTCCTGGACGAGGCATACCTTCTTTAGCGAGGGAGGCCACCAAACCACTTTAGTCCGTTTGCATGCATATTGGTCGTTTGACTTTTTGGTATGCTCTTTGATTACTAGTTGGCCTTAGGATATCTTTTTATTTGTTGAGAGTTATAAGTCATCGTGGATTCGGACCATCTTCCTTGAAGGTCCTATCGGTTGTTACAATTACCACCGGTTTTCGAGCTATTGCCTTCTAAAAGGCATAGAATTATCGGGAGTGGTACACACACATCCACTTTTCAGGC
>JASDQU011248482.1:0-11490 GCA_032191745.1 Picea mariana | reverse complement strand
CATAATTTTTTCTAGGCCGAAGTTGGACGACTCTTCAAATCCAAACAATTTCCAGCAGCCACCAATGGTTAGATCCACTTAGGCAGTAAATTTTTGAATAAATTGTCATTGATGTCAAAGGTTAGCAAGTGATCAAATATATGTCAAATGTTAGTAAGTGATTAAATATAAATGTGACCTTGGTATCACTTTAAATACAAAAGTGGAAAAGTTACGTGGAAATGAAGTTTACACAAAAGTGGAAATGAAAGTGGGCTAAATATAAATATGACTTTAATAAATAACAAAAGTCGAAAAGTTAGGTGGGAGTGGAGTTTGCGTAAAAGAGGAGTAAATATGAAAGTGAAATAAAGAAAAAGGTAAAAGTGAAATTGGATTAAAGAAAAAGGTAAAAGTGAAAGTGGAGTCAAAAAACAATGGAAAAAGTGAAAGAGCACTTGGTATGTGCACATGGTATTTTCAAACCATGGTGGTATTTAGATATGGTAAGATAAAAAGTGAATTAAATCATGATAGCCAAAATCTATTGACCCAATTGAAAACGAGACTAAACAATCTAAAAGGCACAATGGTTCATTGACATTGTATTAATTGAAATAGTATGATTAATATGTTATATTGAAAAGGAACATACTAATAATGAAGACATACATTATTGTATTGAAGAGGTTTAATTGTTCAATTGTGCATGACCATCGGAAGACTATATAAACGAAAATTCTTGTTGAAAGAGGGTGTGTCTTTGTGCTTGAAATATGAATATCAATAACAAAGTCAGAGGCCAAGAAAGTAAATGAATATATGCAATAGAATCCAAAGAAGATTATGACGACTTGAATATTGAAGTACTTATCATAAAAAGGGAGGTTGGGTGGTGCTAGGGTAGGTTGGAGCCTCCAAAGGAGGTTGTAGCCTCCGTCCAGTTGAAGCTGATAAACCAAGGTGTTGCAACATCTTTTCAGTTATAGTTGAAGAAAATGGGGAATTGGTGCTTCCCTCTAGTCAGTGCTAGTAAAATATAGGGGGTTGCATCCTCCTTCTAGTTACTGCTAGTAAAATAGGGAATTGGTGTTTCCTTTGAGTTGGAGCTCATATACTAAATTTAACCTTTATTGAAAATAAAAAGAACATAAAGAGACCTCGTTCAAAGGTTTTGGATGTTGAAGTGACCTTATTTTTACCTTCCAACTGGACCATAAAGAGGAAAAATCTACCAGTCTGAGAGACTACCTTTCTGCACTACTTTGCAGAGATCAAAGAGACTGCAGTAGTTGGGACTTCCTATGATACCCTCTAGAGTTGACATCCCAAAGTAATAATGAAATTATGGGGCCTAGATTCATAAACAACATGACGCTTCCACATTTATGGTTGTCCTAAAATAACATAAAAAACTTCAAGGGGGGGAACATCACACAATACCTCGTATTTGAAGGGTTTGATGTCGTAGTACAGGAAACATCCCTGGCTGATGTGAATGTCTTGCCCCTCGTTGAGACAATGGATGGTGTATGGTTGAGGGTGTGGAATCGTTGTTAGGTTCAACCTATTTAAAACCTTTGTTGAGATTACGTTCTTCTGGATACCAATGGAAACAATGAAATGGAGTGTGGTCCCCTTCACCCATATCGGTGAGTGGAAGAGGCACTCCCCTTCTTCAGGCTCTTTTGGTTCCTCTAGATATAATTTTGTGGTAGTGATGGTGACACAAGGTTCTGATTCAATGATATGTTCTCCCTTATCTAATTTTGAATCAAAGTTTGACTTGACATCCGAGTCTGAGGATTTCATCTTAGCCAACAATGATTGTTTGGAGTGACATTCATCATTGTTGTGCCAAGGGATTTTGTGGAACTCACACCACTTTCCAGTGTCCTTATTCAACTTAATGTTACCATTCTTTTCTTGTTGATTAGATTAGTTTTCCTGGGGCTAGCCATCCCTGCTCTGTCCTTTGATTTGAGATTTGGGGAAACCTTTACCATGATTCTGCTATGATGGGTTTGCAGAACTAAAATATCACTTATTCTTTTGCTTGAACTTTTGCTCGATATTGACATCATATCAGTAAGTTTCTACTAGTGAGGAGATTTTCATAAATTCCATATATGTTTGGATGTACCTATGTAGGCCACTACGTTACTTCAAAACTAGGTGTCGCTTGGAGTATTTAATACCCATATTCATGCACAAGGTATGGAAGATGTTGGTGTACTCCACATATCTAGTCTCTCTCCTAATCCAAAGTTGTCCATATTGTTTACTGATCATCATAATTTCCAATAGGGTAGTATTATTCCTTGAGGGAATCAAAAAAATATTCCCAAGTGGGTCCTAGCCCAAAAATTGCATACATATTTGTCATTTTTCTCATAGTAAGTCTCCCACCAATCTCTAACATATGGAAGGGCCTTAAGGAGTGTGAAGGTGATTTTTTCACTGTTGGAAAATTTTGGATAGAGAAATAACCTAGAAGAATTAACCATTTTTCCAAAGTGTCAAAGTCTATATAGCCTTCAAATAAAGGAATATCAAAGTTAAATTTTACCTTAAAGGGAATCACACCTCCAAAGTGACTGTTGGTTGAAGGTGCCTCTATTATTGTTGGAAACTGTCGAAGGATCTAGGATAAATTATCCATCATCTCATTCATATGTCATGCAAGGGCTTCCTCGAGCAATAGTTTGATAAGATCTCATACTCCATCATCTCTCTTTTCTTCTGCCATAGGAGGGTTTCTTGGGCCGTAGGGAGTGTTCTTCCACAAGATCAACCAACTCAAGACTCAACTCTCGATAGCCTAACCTCGTCGGTGACATGCACAGAGAATCAACAAAGAGAAGATTTATCTAATGCCACTGATTCATATTATATTGAGAATGACATGAAGGGAGAGATATAACAAGGAAATACACAAACATATTGCAAGAAACATAGTAATATAGTTAAACTCATATTCTATTCATGATTGTTTGGAATGAAAAAGGATGTAAAATTCATGGCACACAAGCTATCTAGAATGGTAGTAGCTTATCCCTGAAGAGAAATATGTTTCGGCTATGCTCATTTGCAAGAAGTTGATTACAAAGAGGCCAAAAAGTCCTTTTAACATAAAACATCAATGAGAAAACCCTAAAAATCCAAAACCCTAACCCCAGAGGATGAAACGACAAAAGGTTTGTGGGCCTCGATGTTGTTAGTTGATACACTAACTTCCTACGGGTGTAAATTTTGCATACAATCTCCATTTGGGGTGCTCAATAGCCCATCAGAAAGGTCTATATGAGAAGTACACATTCCGAACAACCTAGCATCTAAATTTAGCTACACAATACGAGTTGCTACACAAAAGGATGTCATTTAGGGCCTCAAAATGGCCTCGAAAGTTTGGGACCCAAAAAATTGTAGAAAAACTGCCAAGATGTGGAACCATTATAAATTAGTGGAATATGTGGGTGGCCACTAATATCCACCTGGATCAAGGTGTTTATATTCATCATGTCTTTTATAGACATGAAATAGTGAATGTTGATGGTAGGTCCATCACTTCATAATCATGTGATGTGATTAAGGAGAACTATTTTTATGTTAATGATGATCATGAGAATACCACACTTATTTTTCATCATTGCTTTAGTTTAATTTATGAATTGTCTATAAATAACAATATAACATTTAATAAACACTAGAT
Organism: Picea mariana; assembly: GCA_032191745.1. Lineage (NCBI taxonomy): Eukaryota > Viridiplantae > Streptophyta > Pinopsida > Pinales > Pinaceae > Picea > Picea mariana. The sequence goes on along the minus strand of JASDQU011248482.1, from coordinate 7,799 downwards.
TTGGTCTAACGAGTGTGTGAGGTATTTTAAATTGGCATATTCTTTTTATTTTTTCATTCAATTTCATCAGGAGATTGGGGTTTAACATACTTGGAGATTTTTTTGAAATAGGGCATGGAAAGAGTGAACATGATGGTGTGCGTGCTTGTGTGAAATGAGAAATTTAGAGGTAAGAAATGAGTCATGGTGCAATCTGTTATAGCAAGATTTTCCTCACCATTGATATCTTGCACAGAGGGCCTTTTTCCATTTCCCTATGTAGACTTATCAACCCCCTTTTGATAAATCCAGAGCCAAAAATATATATTTTTCCACATATACGCTCCCTAACTGCTTTGCAAGATGGGTATACACTTGTTGCTCCACTACAACTCATGTATATCGAGATTTGTGCCAAAAAATACAAAATAAGGTCGGGTTTCCATGTCACAATGGAAGATCTCTCATCTTTGGCCTTCCATATACTGGAAACGTTTTGAATCGGAACTTCAGTTTCATTTTGGAGGCTATAAGAGCACAATTTCGAGCTATGGAAAAAGAGGAGAAAGCATTCAATTTTGAGAGAAAATTTATTCTGGAGAAATTACTTCATATTGAGTCTGCATCCCTTTGTCCCTCAAGTCTAAACATAGTGTTCAGCCCCCAAGCTCTTTCATTATTGTTGAGGGGACCTCATTACCTCTTTGCTATGAGCTTGCCTTTGGTGGAGGATTGAAGTGGTGGAGACCCAATTGGAAGGAACTTGGTTTCTTGGTTTTGAACCGTGCCGACACGGAAGTCTGTAATGTTGATACTTTTGTTGATCAATTATTAATAGAAATACTCCTTTCCCGTCCTATCGATATCTTGCAAATATATGATTATTATCCATGGGCATGTTTGTAATGTTTATTAATGGATTGTTCTATCTGATGTGCTAACTCATTTTATATATTGTCACTATATACCTGCCTCGCTTGTTTGTTGAGAACTTCTTGTAGGTGTAAAGCTTTGGGTCAAAGTGCTCAATGGTGGAACGACATCAAACGATTGGATCGAGGTAGGCTTCTTCCTCGTATTACACATTAGTTTATATAGCACATGTTGGAATTGAGTTGATTTCTGCAGTCATACCTGTCTATTGTGGTTTACCCTTGGCCATAGAGAGTTTTTCCCTTGTGACAGAATTGGCGACTCTGCTGGGGATACATATTCCTTCTAAGGGTTGAAGTATTTTTTCTTCTTACATTGCTCTTTTTCCTTTGTGTTTCTTTTCGTATCACTGTTGGATAGATTTTTTTCACTCTGGATCTGAGTTTTCATCCTTTTACCCTTGCCTAGCCTTGTTTTAAAGCATATACACCTTTTTTGCCTTGACAGTCACGTATACACGCGTGTTGTCTCACTGCAAGAAGCGTATATACGCTATGTTCCCCTGAACAGTCACGTATACCACTTCCCCTTGCTTGTTTTCTTCGTTTAGTGACTGTTGGGTAGGATTTGAGGATCACTGAGCCTTCTTAGGTCTCTGTGGTGCATGTTGAGATTAACTGGGATGATAGGAAACCTTTTTGGAGTTGAAATTTTGGGCAACGTCTTTCTCTTTGTTTTCCATTTTGATTTTTCCTTGGTAGTTGGGTTGTCTGCTTAGCTGCTTGGTATTCTACTCGAGTGATTTATTTTATACACAATAGAATTTATATATCAAATCGCTTATCAGTCCATGCATTTTCTTTTTAATACATTGAAAATACAAAAAAAATAGCTATTTTTCATTGATTGGTATTTTTGTCTTGGAACCTTTATCATCAACTTAGCACATTTAGCGAAATATCACATTTTACTTCTAAGTTGCAGAGTTAAAATTGAAGATTGCACTATTTTTATTTAGCATATCATTCACTGAAAAGTTAAAGTTAGGCTTTGCATTATATCTATTTCTAGTTTTATGCAGAGTCATAACACCATGAGTTTCATTTCCATACCTTTTTGAGTAATCAAAGCCAATAAAATTCATGCTTTAAACTAAAATTGATTAGTAACAATTTTATTGTTTAGGGTACACAAACTAGCCTAGGATTTAGTGCCTTGGAATAGGATTTTGTGAGTAAACTTCTCCAAGGAAATTAAATCAACATATGTGTCTGAGACAGGGAGTTGAGAAATCCATTGTATAATTGGTAATATCAGGAGGCTCCACTCACACCGGAGTTAAGCATGAGGTCGCACGAAGTTTGGTGAAGGGATAACCCCTGGATACTCACCTAGTGTCAGAGATATTTCCGTGGATTTATTCGTATTTGGGGATCTTGCTAGTATCCATACCTCTGTGAGAAGCATTACTTTCAAGGTTTCAGGATTTTCTACCCTACCCATACAGTAATCCAGAGTTACAACTGTTCGTTTTTGCATCAACTACATAGTGGTTGATTAATTGCTTGACTTAGGTTTCTCATAGGTTACTTGCAGGGGTTATTCTGCTTGTACCCTGAGTCAGATAGGGGTCGGAAAACACACAACCTTTATGGAAGATTACCTCTCTAGGGGGATCTGACCGACTGGTTGTTAAGCCTACGAGGGCCCTTATAACTGATTTTGTTACCTCCAAACTTTAGAAGGGAGTCTCAGGTCCCTCCTGGATGAGGCATACCTTCTTTAGTGAGGGAGGCCACTCAGCCACTTTAGTCCATTTGCATGCATATTGGTCGTTTGACTTTTTGGTATGCTCTTTGATTACTAGTTTGCCTTAGGATATATTTTTATTTGTTGAGAGTCATAATTCGTCATGGAGTCGGACCATCTTCCTCGCAGGTCCTATCAGTTGTTACAGTTACCACCGGTTTTCAAGCTATTGCCTTCTAAAAGGAATAGAATTATCGGGAGTGGTACACACACATCCACTTTTCAGGATTGTGATCCCACAAGGATGAGTACTGATTCTAGTCTTCAAAACACTATGATTTCATCAACTCCCAATCCCACTATAGTTAACTTCACTCCTTCGACACCTGAAGCCGCTACAGTTGCAGTGCCGGAGGCCTACACCGGTACTATGGATCAGCCCATAGTCAATGCTTTGTCTCTTGCCTCTAACCCTTTTGGGAGTTTTTTCCACTCACCGAGTTACAATGGTTAGACCATCCCCATGGCTACTAGTCCATTTTCTTATGGTATGCCAAGTTTCACTTCGCAGTTTTCAACTACCATCCCAGCTGCTGGCCATAATGCTAGCATTGGACTTGGGGGAACTACATCTCCTTAAAATCCTTTTCCGTTTGGTAGCTCTCATGTTCCCCAAGCGAATCCTAATATAGGAAGTGTCCCCTTCCTTAACCCCAGGTCTAATCCTTCTACAGATGGATGGAACAATCAAGCTGGCGGATAATTTCTGCCGTATATCCCTATCCCCTCAGTGTCGAATTCGAACAATACTTTTGGCATAAAGAATCCACTTCAATCCTCCAGATTCCCACCCAAAGGAGGTTAGTCTTATGTTTTTGGCACCCCCCAACCTAGATGTAATCCAGTTGGGGGAAGTTTTAACAACCCTCAGTTTGGAGCTAATCCAACTGGGGGCAATTTTCATAACCCTTATCAGAACATTCTTGCTAGAATGATGCCCAATCCATCTTTCATGAATCTTCCTAGAGGAGGGTATTTTAATTCCGGACAAGGTTCTGGTCCTTACCAGAATCCTGGATGGAATGCAACTCCTAATATTCAATCTTTTGCGGGAGGATGGGGTCAGGTGTCACAACCCCGTATTCCCTTTTTGGCCATGCTTAATCTTCCAGATTTGTCTAAACTAATGAACGACCCACTGAGTCATGATCCCACATGGCCCCCTGTCCCCACCAAGCTTCCGTCAGACATTCCAAAGTTTGAGGGTAAGAATGGCAAGGACCCTGGTGATCACGTCACTACTTTTCACCTCTGGTGCTCATTGAATTCTTTGAATCATGATTCTATTAGATTACGATTGTTTCAACGCACTCTTATCGGGATTGCATCAAAATGGTATATTGAGCTACCTAGGGGGACATATGGGTCTTTTCAACAGTTAGTGCTAGCCTTTCTTAACCATTTTCAACTACCCGTTCGTTACGATGTTGGCCTTGAAATTTTGTCAACTTTACACCAGGGTTCCATCACTCATATTTCAGACCATATCTAGGAATGGCATAGGAAAAGATGGTTAGTTAAGACTCCCATACCCTGGGCCTTTCTTTTAGAATGGTTTTTAAAGTCTTTGCACGCTCCTATTTCAAAGGACGTTGCTACTTCCGGGGTCTTCAACAACGAAGAGGCCATTTTTAGAGCCCAACAATTCGATTTGATCTATGCTTAGTCTGGGATGTTATATTACCTTCTTCCCGACGCACTGCGGTTGACTCATGATCCTAGATAGAGTCCTGGACCCCATGCTAATGGAATTGTGGGGTCCACAATGTAAATTCCACAGACTCAGCAATGAAGTCTATCGAAGGACCAACTTCATCTGGATCCTCCAAACCCACCCAATCGGTGGATGTACATTCCGTGTAGTCATCAAAAAACCCAAATGGTGACCAGCAACCAGATGGGAATAAATGGAAGGGTCAAAATAATCATAGACGTGGGAAGAATAAACCCAAGGACAAGAATAATAATGGAAAATAGAACGATAATGTTGGAGAGGGCACGAAAGAAAAGCGTAAGGTTAAGTTTCCTTGTAAACTTTGTATTTATGATCACCTTACACACTTATGCCCCAAACTTGCGGAGGCTGCGAGGCTTTTAAATATTCTGCCCGTTGTGCTAATGAACCCTTTTTCTCACAACTAGCACTTAGCCTCGAGTTCTTCGAACGTCGAAAATGTGCCTGGTGGACTCAAAACCCACCACCGCAAGATGGCGACCATGTTTGTATCAATATGGTGGATGGAAAAATCGATATAGCCACTCGCTCCCGAGATTACGGCTCTTCAAAAGATAGTACCAGCCTAGAAGCTCCTCCTCCACCCCTGGAGATGAATTTACAGATCGAGAAACTAGAGCCACTGCCTCGTATTTTGAAAGGAGTATTCAAGTGCTCTACCCATAACCCTAATTCTAGAGCCGCCCAGAACTACTCTATTGTTGAGTATCTAGGCCAAACACCTTGTGCGATGTCTTCTTTCGAGGTACTCCAGACGTGTCCATCACAGAGGAATGCCTTACTCTCTGCCTTAGGAGCTCTAGAACCTAGTGGCTTGAAGATCATCAAGTTTGATGTCATAGACGTGAAGCCTCACTTACCCTACCATGTGGCTTTCCAAATCCACATGGAGTATTCTAAATATACCATCAAACGAGTGGTCATTGATGAAGGTGCTGCCACTTGCGTGATGTCCTTAGTCTGTTGGAAAGCTATCGGTTCCCCAACCCTTTCAAATTCGTCGACCATGTTGACTGCATTCGACGGTCATTCCTTCCACCCTCATGGTATTCTCCCCGCCTTTCTGGTCCAGTTAGGTGGGAAGAAAGTAGAGGTGAAAGTAGAGGTAGTTGATGCACCTCTCGATTATAACTTGTTACTAGGTCACAATTGGACTTATGCTATGGTCATCGTTGTATCATCCATTTTCCGCATGCTTTGTTTTCCTCATCAGGGGGAGATTGTGATGATCRACCAGTTATACTTTGCGTACTCTAGCYCGAATGCATCTGTTGGACCGTCGATCCCTGTGGTCGACAATTCTCAGYCRACAATTGAGAATATCAGTGTCAGAATGTATTCTTCCCTCATGGGTACTTTTGACTTCTCAGTACCAACTCACCACGTTTATGCCATGTYYAGTASGCCCCCTTTAGTAGAGAGGTCCATCCCTTTCCACACTTCTTATTCTAGTGACCCTWGGACCCTACCTTCTCTGACTTCGTTGATTGAAGGTCAGTCACATTCTGGCATGGCTATGCCACTATCAGTAGTAGAGATTGCATATCAAGCTATGCTTGACTCTTCTACCGATCCCGATCCTATTCCCTCTCAGACGGTCGAGGAGGTTCCAGTTCTTAGGCCCGTGTGGGCCACTTCGTTATCTTGTTCACATGATTTCTTGGATAAGACTTTTCCTTTGGACAAAACCATCCTTGAAGCCATGAATGATTCTGAGAGACCTTGGGACGATATGCATCATCGATCTTATTTTCTCCCAAGTCTTGAAAGAATTGAGAAAGATGATTTTAGATCTACTCGTGAGATAGTCGGTCATGCCATAGTTCCACTTGATACACATGGCATTTACGCCGAAGGGAATATGGCAAGTATTTCTCCTACCATCCATATCGATATCTCTCGTACCCCTGGCAAGATTGAAAATGTAAATATAGGTGCATATTGTTCTCCATAAGAGATTTCGATCTACACCAACCTCTTCAAATAATTTCGAGACGTATTCACTTGGTCATATGAAGAGATGCCAGGGATCGACCCCCGTATTGTCGAACATGAGATTAGGACTTACCCAAATTCTAAACCCATTCGACAACGTCTTAGAGCTGTTAGTCCTAGGAAGGCCCTCGCTATTACAGCAGAGGTAGAGAAGCTACTTAATGTCAGCTTTATCTACCTGGTTCCCTTGACCGAATGGGTATCCAACCCCGTTCCCGTGAATAAAAAGTAAGGAACCATCCGCGTGTGTATGGAATTTCGCGACCTGAACAAGGCCTATCCTAAAGATAACCTCACCATACCTTTCATTGATCAGATTATCAATGAGTGTGTGGGAAGCGGAATATTTTCTTTCATGGATGGATTTTCAGGCTATAACCAAATCCAAATCAAACCCAAAGACCAACATAAGACAACATTCATATGTCCTTGGGGAATGTTTGCATACCGGAAAATGCCTTTCGGCCTGAAAAACACTGGAGCAACCTTCCAATGAGCCATGAATTTTTCTTTTCATGATCTCAAACACATAGTCGAAGCTTACCTCAATGATCTTTTTTCTCACTCTTGCAAGAGAGTGGATCATGCTACGCACCTTTGACTGGTGTTTGAAAGATGTCGCTACTATAGAATCCGACTCAATCCTCATAAATGCATCTTTTGCGTTAGATCTAGATGTCTCTTAGGATTATTAGTCTCCAAGACAGGGATCATGGTAGATCCACTTAAGGTTGAGGCAATTCTTCAGGTGCATCCCCCACGCACAATTAGACAGCTTCAATGTTTACAGAAGGGAAGCTAACTTTTTGCGTCGGTTTATTGAGAATTATGCCAATATCACTAAGGGTTTCATGCGCCTATTGAAGAAAGACACCCAGTTTATTTGGGATGAGCGAGCCCAATAGTCTTTTGACAATTTAAAGAAAGACTTGGTATCGACCCCTCTACTAAAATCTCCTGATTACATTAGAGATTACTTGTTATATATCGTCGCGTCTGAAGAGATCATTGGTATGGTTCTAGTTCAGGAGGATGATGAGCACCGCGAGCACGTCATCTACTATATCAGTCGAAATTTAGTCGGTCATGAACTTAATTACTTGCACGTTGAAAAGCTAGCTTTGGTTGTCATCCATGCAGTCCAACATTTTCGACACTATATATTGCTTTTCAAAACTACTGTGGTTGCCGATGTTAACCCATTTCAATACATTATCCCTAGATGTATCATAGGAGGAAAATATAATAAATGGATTGTCATCTTACAAAAATTTGATCTCGACTTTGCTTCGGCCAAGTCCAAGAAATCACTAGTTTTTGCAGAGTTAATATCTGATTTCCCACAATTAGACGAAGATGTTATTCATGTCAATTCGTTCACAGATGAACACATTTTCCTCATCTCGTC
>JASDQU011248481.1:25616-42296 GCA_032191745.1 Picea mariana | reverse complement strand
AAGCTCACCTTCACCACGCTGTATCTTTTCCCTGGTTAACATGCAAAACTCAAATCCAAACGTCAACTAGCTCTGATACCACTTGATCCGTAGGATCTTTTAATGACTATGGTTGAGTTTTAATTTTGCATGCGTTAATTAACCATTTGAGAAACTTAGTGAAATAATGAGGAAAGAAAATGAATTATGACATACATATACACATATGCAGATCTGAAATGAAATAATAGACAACAAACCATAACACGCAGATTGATAACAGATTTCGGCACAACTTTGCCTACGTCTCCGGGCCTTTGTCTCTGTGGGGGAGGCTTCTTTATTTCTGTTCAAAAGATAAAAAATACATCACAGAATTTCCAATTGGCTACAAGACTTATTTTTTCATGTTCTTCCAGATCTCTAGAACCCTACAAAGAAAACGGCACGCAAAACGGACGTCCGGAGCTCCCAGAAATGGCCCGACAGTGTCTGCTCCTCAATAGCTTCCCTACATAAAAATGGCTTTGGCTTGGCTTCCCTTCAGCATAACTCTACTTTTTTTTCTGTCCTTGACTATCCTCCATGGCCTCAAATAGACCTATTTTATATAGATTTGAATTTGGTTGTTCATCTCCAACTTCCTCCCAAAATTTGGGCTCCAAAAATGCCCAATATCTCCCAAAAATGGAGAAAATCAACAAATAACAGGCATATAATCTTTTAAAAATCAAAACTATACAACAAATCCACTTTATTTAGAAATATGGGCCCAGCCCCCTTCACGCTAGCTCCCTGGTCCTATGGGCGCGTGGCCATGTGGCCAGGCGCTCCACCTGCGCGCTAGCTCCGGTCCGGGCTGGCTCCTGGTCACCGGGTGTATGTACAGGACCACGGGCTAAAAAACCTAACCCCCACGCCCTGTTTGGATCGTATTCCGGGTCATATGGTGGTGGTTACATGTTGGGTGAGGTCCATGGGCTAGGCCCTATCCTTTACCCCCGCGCTCCTGGTCCCGTGGAATGGTCACATCGTATGTTTGCGCCGAGGGCTGGGGCTAAGCCCCGACCCTTTTCCCCGCCGATGAACCATTCAACCAAAGTTAAATACAATACATGTCGTATATATAAAAAGAACTACCCATGGGGCAGGCAGTTAGCCCAGCCCTTCCAGTCCATAACCCGGAGGAATAGGTCGAGGGTTTGACCCCCGGCGAAACCACAAAATTTTACACAAAACCATTAGCCAACCACAGGGTGCCACGTGGAAGCCCGTGACTGGGCCACATGGCACCTCAAAAACCAACCACAAACTACCATGTGTCAGTTGTTGAATGGTCCACATGCCTGCCACCTATCAAATGCCATATTTCCCTGTCAGCCTGCCACGTGTCTGCCACCGTACCTGCTGATGTCATCCTGTGCCATGTGTCACCCTTACAGTGGTGACACGTGTCACCCATGGATTGGCCCAACTGTCTGCCCGTATGCCACATCAGCCTGTCATTCTCTACCATGTGTCGCCTCCTGGATCTGCCACATCATCTGTATGGACCGTACGGCCTGTACAGTCAACATGCCACGTGAAACTGTATGGACTGTACAGTCATCCCCTTTTTTTGCTTGTTTGCCTTTTCGGACAGAACGCGATATCTTGCTCATATGGAGCCCGTTTGACGAAGTAAATATACCACCGGAATCAGGAAAACGGGACGGACGCAATGGCACTAGTTTTGTCGAATTTTGAGAACTTTCATTTTTGAGCATTTTTAAACCCTATCAAGCTTCTGGATCCGATTTCGGATCACCCAACCTCTCTTTCTAAAAAAAATGGCACTTGGAATTTGATGCAAAGTCTCCCCATATGATTTTGAGCCAATTTCGGTCAAGCTCCTAGATCTACCCCTAATTTTATGGTTAGATGACGTCTTCAAAGAAATTGGTAATTCCATAGGTTTATTTTATGATGTGGACAACTCTTACAAGGACTCAAGATACATGGAAATGGCCCACATCCTAGTCATTTTGGAGCTTTCAAATGGTTTTTCGAACTCTATTATGATTAGAAAAGGGTATATCATCTACAGTCAAGATATGGAATCCGAAGGAATACCTTTCAAATGAATTGGATGTCATTTTTACAGGAATATAGTGGATTATTTCTCTCTTCCTCTCAAGTAGAAAGTTTGGATACACAAATATCATAAGGAAGCTCCATTGAATCAGGTTCATGGTTGTTGGAGATATTACACACACCTAGGATTTACCTTTCATTTTCTTTTCATAAGTTTATTTGGCTATGTTGAGGATCCCTTAGTATGATATATTCTCCCTCATTGAGAATAGTATCCCCTAGACAAGAGTGCCACATACCCTCTAGTCAACTCTCAGTTATCATTCAGTTAGACTAGTTACTGAAGTGTTGCATGTCAACCTTGATTTTATCACCAAGTTTTGCATGCTAACCTTGGGATCATCACCAGTAATTTTCACTTGCATTGGGATCATCACCAATAAGGCACATTCCAAATGTGTGAGTGATATCCTCCTCATTTCACTTTGGTTTGGCTAGTTAACTGACAACCACATGGCCAGTTAACTAGGACTAGGTGGCAGTTGACTCCAGCGACTTCCAGTGTGTTTTAGATCTCTCTAGAACACTCCTAATGAACTTTAGTTGACTACTATGGTGAGTTAGTTGTGTGATACAGAATATATAACTTGTATTATATTATTCTCTCATTCTCAATAATATAAATTCTTTCATTCCTTCCTCCATTTTTTGTCTTCTCTTCACACCATTTGCAAGTTGTGTATGTTTCATTGTTAGCTGGATCTTCTGTGTAGGTATCTCAGAAAATTTACATGGTATCAAAGCCCACAATCCCCTAGAAAGGCTCATTACTAGCACTCTTTTGCAGGTACCGAAGACGAAACAAAGCAACAAGAAAGATGTAATTTCCCTCATCTACAATTCTAATGCCATATAAATACTTCAACTAGAAGCCAAGAATTACCCACATTCTCATGGGTAAAGGCATGTATCAGATAGCCATGTCCATAGAAACATAACCCACCTCAAAAGTGGAAAAATACAAATACTTCAATCACATGGATGAGGCTTACAGTCTCATATACATGTATATTTCTCTCAACCTATGGCTTCACATTGATACATGCAAGACACCAAATGAGATATGGACTACCTTGGTTGGTCTCTTTGGAAAGTAGGAAAAAATGAGGGGCCATTTTCTCGAAGTATGTTAGGGACCTAACCCCTCATGTAGGTAGAATAATATATTTCCATGTAATAAAGGTCAATATTAATAAGGCCTAGAAATAAGGAAGAATAAGTCAAATGTAAGAAGACCTAATAGAAGCTTCCGCTTCTAGAAGGATCTTCCTCTAGATTATTCTTTTGGATAGACATATTTAGTATAAATAGGAGTCGAGGTTATGAGAAGTTTTGTCTTGGATATTATTGTAATAGAGCTCCGATCTGTTGGAGGTTTCCCCCTCGAAGGGATAAGTGAACATTGCTCTCAGTAATAAAAGTGCTCTTTCTGGTGTTATTTTGATATTATTCTAGTATTATTGTGGTATTGTTATGGTTATATCCTTGTTTATCTGTCATTTCTAGCTAATTATTTATGTTATGAATACTATTTTATATTTGTAATATTACAAAGTAGAACTAAACTCCTTATATCCAAATAACTTTGACAATCTCCAAGATTTATTCACCAAATTTAAATCTCTCCTCCGCGAATTGAAAGACTATGGTATTGACAAATACAAACAAGAAAAAAAAATGGTTCTTGCTATCATGGGAAAACTTGGACTGGAATTTTGTGCATTTGTCTATGCATTTCATTCTACCAGATTCACCACAGGAGAAAATTGGACCATGCCTTCATTATCACAGTTCATTGAGGCTTTAACACAAGAGCAGGATAATCTCATTCATATGGGAATAATCAAGGGCCCAAAGGCACATGCACTTGTTGTGCATGATGGCAGTGGCTCTTAAAATCCTAAATCCAAATAGAAATGCAATTGAAAGGAACATGCAGAGTCAAAGAAGGAATGGTACGCCAAATCCTTCAATGATTCCTCTGGTTCCAAATGTGGAAAAAGAAAGAAAGGGAAGAAGTGTGGTTACTATAATCATGGGAACCATCCAGAATCTGTATGCATGAAGAAGAAAATTGATCAGATGGCACAGATTATTCATAATAACAACCTTGGGGGTCGCATTCCCAAATATTCCAAGAAAAAATCAGAATATCAATCCCTAAGAACGGTCATTCTCATGCATTAGTAGTTATTCATTATTCACCTGATGCATGGATTGTATATTCAGGCACTTCCCACCACATGGAAAACACAAAGTGTTGAAATATTGTAGCTTCGAAGAATATTATAAGTAATTTTGAGTTATTATCTTATATATCAAATCCCCTTTTGTAGATTGATCATGTCTGGTCTTGTATAAGATCAAATCCCTTTTTGTGGATTAGTCAAACTTCATTTGTATAGTGTTATTTGTAAAGTCGCCCCCTAGTACTTATAAAGTGGCTTTAACCACTTCTAGGAGAAGTCAGCCCCAACAAGTGAAGAGACATAACCCTAGCACCTCCTCAACTAGTATTCATATGTGAGGATGGTGCCTCACTTATACACACTCACACTCACTCATCTAGTGTGCATATCTTAAAGGCAGTTGCAGTTGCGGGATGAAGGAGAAGAGAGGCACATGATCAGTCTTAGTTTATTCTTGGTGCTAGGGTATTAGTCTTGGCATTGTATTGGAAATCTATTATTGAGGAAGTTTTGTTGGGTTTTCTCCCCCATGAGGGTTTCCTAGGATAAAATGTTGTGTACCTTGTGATTGTGTTTCTTTTAGTGATCCTGTTTATGTTGTTGTTTTGGAAATGCATTCAAATCTCATGTAATTTGGAATTAACCTAATAACAATAGTAAAAACTTAACATGGTATGATAGCTTTACCGAATAGATCATCTTTCACTGGATATCTAAAAACGTCATTGTTGTCGTATAATATAATTAGGGATTTTTACTGAAGAGGATTTTTTTACCAAAAACTATCTTGAGAAGTGCACCCTTCCCTAGCACATCTTTTTATAGCTTGAGCGAACTTTTTCAGTGGCCAAAATATCTAGAAATTCAAACCCTATTTTTGACTGGTACTAGAAAACCAAAAGTACCAGTCATGAATTGCGCAGGTCAAGTTTTAAGGGGTAAAACTTGGAATTTTCTGAAATAGTCAGCGCCAACAAACTCGCCTCAGCCCAACGCATGTCCTTGTAAGGTCAGTTTCAATTTTTGAGCACTTTCATTTTCTGGTCATTTTCTAAGCTCTAGGTCAAGATGTCTGCAAGAACCAAGCTTGTTGACAAGTTAGAAGGTGTGGAAAATTTGCATGCTTGGAAGTACAGAATAGGACTCATTCTTGAAGAGAATGAACTTGCAAAATTCATGAAATAAAATGTGCTGGAACCTGAAGAAGATGCAGTCAAAGAGAAGTACAAGAAGGATATGATCAAGGCTAAAAGGATAATTGCAGACTCTATTAAAGGCCACTTGATCCCTAAATTGTCTTCTAAGAATACTCAAAAATATATGTTTGATTCCTTAACCAGAATGTATGAAGGAAAGAACATCAACTAGAAGATGAACTTGAGAACCCAACTCAAGAATACAAAGATGCAAAAAGGAGAAACAGTTCAAGACTATTTCTCTAAGGTTTCTCAATTCAAAGAATAGTTAGAGGAAATTGGAGACAACTTGGATGAAAATGAACTCATAATGACAACTCTTAATGGTCTCACAAGACCTTGGGATTCCTTTATCCAAACTATTTGTGCAAAAAAAGAGAAACTCCAATTTGATAGTTTATGGGAAGAATGTGTTCAAGAAGAAGCAAGAGTGGCCAACCGAGAAGCCGTCCTATTAAGAGATGAATATCAAGCCCTAGCTACTCATTCTAAAGGTGCAAAGAAAAAGTCTCATTTTCAAAAGGAGACCCACTTTCATAAAGAATCTCACTCTCCAAAGAGATTCTAGAAATATCATAGGGGTAAAAGAAAGGGAAAATATTTCTCCTCCTATCAATTTTATCATTGTGATAAGATGGGGCACATTGATAAGAATTTTCCTGTGAGAAGGGAAGAATAAAAGAGGAGAAATAACAAAATACATCATGCCCATACAACCGAAGATGATAAGCCACCCAAGACGTTAACTAAAGAATAGATTGAAGATTCGATTTTGTTTTCCGCCCTTTCAGTATCTGTGACACCTGGAGAGGATACTTGGCTCATATATAGTGGTGCCTCTAGCACATGACGGGTCAGAAAAACATTCTCTCTAGCATTACAAAAGGGACTTCCCCCATAAAGTTTCACTTGGAGATGATTATGAGTACCCTATCAAAGGAATGGGAGAATCCACCTACAAACTTAACTCATAAACTCTGATGAGAATGAAGGATGTACTCTATGTACCAGGTTTTACAAGGAACTTACTTTCTATCTCAGCCCTAGATAAGAAAGGTTTTAGGGTTGCAATCATAGATGGTGAAGTTTTTATGTGGTCTAAAGGAAAAATTTTAGAATATGCAGTTGTTATTGGAACAGACGAAGGTAGCTTGTACAAGTTAAAAGGTCACTCAGTTGCAGCCTTGACACACTCTACTGAAATTCCTTGTGAACTTTGACATAGAAGAATAGGTCACATCAAATACAAATCCTTACCATATGTAATCAAGGTGGTTACAGTTTTACCATAATTAAAGGTTTATCATGAAAGTGTATGCAAAGGATGTGCACAAGGAAAGAACATAAAGAATCATTTTCCAAAGAGAAATAGTAAAGAAGAAGGAATCTTGGAACTTGTCCACTCAGATGTATGTGATCCAATGCCATCAACCTCTCCAAGCGTATATGTATACTATGTATCCTTTATTGATGATTACGCTCATAAGACTTGGGTTTATTTCTTGAAGTCAAAAGATGAATTACTTGGAAATTTCAAGGAATTCAAAGCCTTCGTAGAAAACCTCTCTGAAAGAAAAATCAAGATACTCAGGTCAGATAATGGAGGATAATACACTTCAAATGAATTTGGAAGCCTTTGCAGAGATGTCGGGATTAAGAGGGAGCTCACCACTCCCTATAATCCTCAACAAAATGGTGTAGAGGAAAGAAAGAATAGAACGATTATGGAAGCAATGAATACTATGACTCATGATCAAGATCTTCCAATGCACTTATGGGTTGAAGAAGCAAGAAAAACAGTATATGTCCAAAATAGATTATCCCATAGTGCACTTGGATTCAAAAATCCCAAAGAAATTTTCACTAGAAAGAAGCCAGAAATAAGCCATCTCAAAATATTTGGTTGACCAGTATTTGTACACATTCCAAAAGAAAAGAGAACTAAGTTGGATTTCAGGAAAGAAGGGAATATTTGTCAGATACTGTGAGGTCTCTAAGGCCTTCATAATTTACATATCGGGTTACCATCATATTGAGATCAGCAGAGATATAACCTTTGATGAATATACAACACACAAAATATCTAGGAAATGCCATCTTGAATAAGTATATGAAGAAGAACCTGTAGCACCCAGAGTTACAGAACCTGTAAACGAAGCTACAGTTACCCATGATGATGAGATTATAGAATATTGTGATATGATAGAATCTCAAGAACCTCCCCATATGACGATCTCTCACAAGAGAAACCCATCTTGGGTGAGAGAAATTATTGAAGATGCAGAGAAGTATGGTGCCCCGGAAGGAACCATGAGACAAAGCAAGAAGCCTAAGCCATTCTTGAGCTATATGGCCTTAATGTTTGATCTCGTAGAGAAGGAACCTACTTACTTTGAGGAAGTCATTTAGAAGAAAGAATGGATGGACGCCATGAAAAAAGAATACCAATCCATTATAAAGAATGATGTATGGGAAGTAGTTCCCAAACCAAAGAACAAAGATGTGGTATCTTCCAAGTGGATATACAAAATAAAACATGCAGCAGATGGAAGTATTGAAAAATATAAGGCAAGATTTGTGGCTCGTGGATTTTCTCAAAAGGAAGGTATTGGCTATGAAGAAACATTTCCTCTTGTATCCATATACACTTCTATCATAACCATCATATCTCTTGCAGCCAAAATGAAGTGGAAGTTGCACCAGATGGATGTGAAAAAAAACTTCTTAAATGGTGTTATTGAAGAAGAAGTGTATATAGAACAACCACATGGGTTTGAAGTTGAAGATAGAAAGACTCATGTCTATAGGTTGAAGAAATCCTTGTACGAGTTGAAGCAAGCTCCTAGAGCTTGGTATGGCAGAATTGATAGTTTCATGATGACCTTGGGCTTTACCAAGAGTAAAGTTGATCCTAACCTTTACTTCAAAGTAATGAATGATGATCTAGTTATATTACTACTATATGTGGATGATTTATTCCTGACTGGAGAAGAAAATCTCATCAAAGATTGCAAGAAGAATCTCATTGCAGAGTTCGAGAAGAAATACCTAGGCCCGATGCATTATTTATTAGGTCTTGAAGTTTGGAAGAGCCCAAAAAATATCTTCCTCAACCAAGGGAATTATGTAGTTGAAATACTGAAGAGATTTGACATGTTGTACTGTAAAGCCATGAACACACCCATGGAAATGAATTTGAAGCTCATGGTTGATACTTCGTAAGAGTCGGTTGATGCTACTCTATATCGACATATTATTGGTTCATTGATGTATCTAAAAAACACCATGCTATAGATATGCTTTGTTGTGAACACCTTGAGACATTACCTAGTGGAGCCCATACGTGTTCATGATCCAAGTGGATATTGGTGGCCACCCACCTATTACAACTGGATCCTATTGACAATTTTTAATTCATCACGTTCTTTTGTAATTCTTTGTAATTTTGGGTTCTACACTTTCGGGGTTGTATGAAGCCCTACACAGCTTCCAGGTAGATATTGGTGGCCTATCACCTAATCCAACTGGCTTATTTTGGATGTTTTCGTATCAACACATCTTTTTGTACTTCTAGGGTCATTTTGGGGCTCTAAACAGTGTTTTTTTCTTGCCATAGTCAAACTATAGATGGAATCATAGTTTGATGGAATACTATGTGATTCTCAAAAATACCTTTCCAACAAGCTATCACGTGCCTAAAACAGAGGTCGTATGCAAAAGTTACGACCTCGATAAGTTGAGGTACCAACTTACCCATCAGGGCCCACATAACCTTTGGTGTTTCATCTCCTAGGGTTAGTTTTTTGGATGTCTAGAGTTTTGGAATTCATGAGTAA
Source organism: Picea mariana (assembly GCA_032191745.1). NCBI lineage: Eukaryota > Viridiplantae > Streptophyta > Pinopsida > Pinales > Pinaceae > Picea > Picea mariana. The sequence goes on along the minus strand of JASDQU011248481.1, from coordinate 32,963 downwards.
TGTTAAAAATACCTTTGGAGCATCATTGTAATCATTCTACTTAGACAGATGCGCATAGCAGCCACATCTCTTCTCAAAAATAACTACCACCATTCGAGCAAGTTGTTTTCAGTTTTGCAATTTTACAGTTTCAGCCTATTTCATTTATTCAGTAGAATTTATTGTTCACATGATATCTATTGGTTTTCTTTGTATCTATTTGAAATTGTATTTAGTATGTTATTCATTTCTTTCATCTCATAAATCTGGATTAGTGGTATCATAGCGGTCTTCTCTTCATTCATTTTTCTTCGTGCATGTCCCTGACAAGGTCTGCGTACAAGAAGTTCGGACTTGAGCCAGTCGATCCTTTGCAAGAGCAATCACGTCAAGCCCGACAAAAACCCAAGGGGGGACAAAAAGAAATATGATGGAGCAGGATATCCTTTTAAAATGTTGCTCGAGGAAGCCCTTGTGCGACAAAGGAATGAAATGATGGAAAACTTTGCACATATCCTTCGGCAGCTACCCACAGGAGACACACCTTCATCAAGTAGCCATGCAACCCCCTTCAAGGTACATGTAAATTTTTATATTCCATTATTTGAAGGACTGATAGATGCGGATGATGTAGATAAATGGTTGAATATGCTCGAAGGGTATTTTTCGGTCCACAATTTTTTCGATAGGGAAAATATTAATTTTGCACTCTTTAAGGTCATTCCCCATGTTAAGGATTGGTGGGATACTTACTCTCAGCAAAGGGCCATAGAGGAATATGCAATATTTCCGGTCGCTCCCACATCAGATTCCTTCAGGGATTCCATTAAAGAACAATACTACCATGTTGGAAGCTACGAGGACTAGTACAAAAGATGGACCACCCTACATCAGAAAAGGGATCATACAGTACTAGATTTCACCAATATTTTCCATACTTTGTACACCAAATTGGGTATCAAAGACTCTGAGCGATATATGGTGCTCAAATACTGCGGTTGTCTTCATAGATACATTCAAACATAAATGGAGTTTCTAGACATCGCATCATTGGGTACGGCCTATAGATATGCTTTCAAGATCGAGCAGAAATTTAAGCAGAAGAGGCAAGAGTTTGGATCTGCAAAATCCTCATAGCCGAAGCAGGGAAAAGGCAACCCCAACCCACAAAACAAGGGACAAAGAAAAGAATGCCACTCTTAGGACAACTAGTCCAAGCCGCAACACAATAAGGGAAATGAGAAGTCAAAGAAGGACACATGAAAATGGTGTGAATACCATAAAATCTCTTGGCACAACATCGAAGAATGCATCTCCAAGCAGTCACTGGTGGTCGAGCTGAAAGCTTCAGATTCAGAGTTAGATTCTAACTCTGAATCAAATCTAGAAGGAGGGAAGCATATTATAGATGTTGAACCCAGTGCCATTTTCGCTATCACCAAAGTCCAACCAAGGGAAATAGAAGAACCAGAGGAAGGGGAATGCCTCTTTTACTCATAGATGTGGGTAAAGGGGGATCCACTTCATTTCGTTGTGGATAGTGACAGTCAGAAGAACCTAATATCAGTAGAGGTCATCAGGCGCTTGGACCTATCGATGACACCACAACCCTACGCCATTGGTTGGCTTCACCAAGGAAGAGATCTCCATGTCAGCCAACAGTGTCGTCTTCCCTACGACATCAAGCCTTTCAAAGACGAGGTTTTGTGTGATATTTCTCCCCTTGAATTTTGTGATGTTCTTTTAGGATAGCCATATTTGTGGAAGTGACATGTTGTGTATGAGTCTAGACCTCGCAATGTTATTATTACTTTGGGTAGACAATTGTAGAGGATACCAGAGGTAGTGTCGCTTACCACTATTTCTTTAATCTCTGCTAAGCAATACAATAAGGTCATTTCACAAATCAGGAAGTTCATCTTCTTTGGGATCCATGCTCATAGTAAGAAGAAGGTCATTGTCACATCCGTGGCCTCTACACAGAGCCTCTCTTTGCAGCAAAAGCAAGTGGACAGGATCGTGGAAGAGTACAGAGACATATTCTACTCACCCACTAGGGTACCGACGCACTACCAAGTCAAGCATCCAATTGATCAAACCCTTGGTGTACCTCTTCCTAATGGACCAATGTATCGCCACTCGCTGATGGAAAATGACAAAATCAAGCGTCAAATACAAGAGCTTCTTCAAAAGGGGTACATCAGACCTAACTCCTCCCCTTGTGGAAACCGGGTTGTACTAGTGCAGAAGAAAGAAGAGACCTGGTGGCTCTGCATTGATTATAGAGAATTAAACAAAATCATAGTCATGAACTGGTACCCAATTCCTAGAATTGATGACCTTCTTGAATAACTCAAGGGGGAAAAGTTCTTCAGCAAGATTGACCTAAAGTCTAGCTACCACCAGGTTCCCATTGAACCATCTGATGTATGTAAGACAACTTTCAAATCTAAAGAAGATCTCTTCGAATGGTTGGTCATGCCCTTTGGCTTAACAAATGCACCAACCACTTTCATGAGGTTGATGGATGATGTATTGAGACCCTTCACCAACTCTTTGTGGTGGTATATTTGGATGAAATTCTCATCTTCAATAGAACTTGGGAGGAGCACATGCAACATGTTCAATAGGTTTTGAGCACTCTACGGTAGCACAAGCTATATGCCAACTTGGAAAAATGATCCTTTGGCATGAGCAAGGTCCAATACTTGGGCTACATTGTTGATGAGAATGGGGTACATGTTGTTCAAGATAAGATCCAAGTTATCCATGACTAGCCAGCCTTGACCACACTAATCGAGCTTCAAAGCGTCTTGGGACTTGCCAACTTCTATCGATGGTTCGTGTTGGGATTCTCCCATATTGCATGGGCCCTCAGATAAGTGACAAAGGGCAGTGGCTAGGAAAATTTCACGTATGGGAAGGAAAAACACCAATCATTTAATGATCTGAAGCATCGCTTGTGCTTAGCTCCAGTACTCTCCTTACCAAATTTGCAAAAACCGTTCGATATTGAGATTGATGCATCCGACTACGATGTAGGCACAGTTCTTACTCAGCACGATCATTTGGTGGCATACCATAGTGAGACAGTCTCAAATACTATCCGGAAATACCCCATCTATGACAAGGAAATGTATTCCATTGTAAAAGCCTATCGTCAATGGAAACATTACATTCTGGGAAAGGAGACAATCATCCACACTAATCACAAGCCTCTGCAATTCATATAGACACAAGGGAAGTTTCAAAATGACCACCATCAGAAGTGGTCCACCTACCTGCAACAGTTCCATATCAACATCAAGTATAAGATAGGGAGCACAAATCGTGTCGTTGACTGCCTCAGTCAAGCTCCCTTCATTGCACTCACTAGTGTACTTCATTCCTGTGGGCATGAGGCATCTGAAAGGCCCCAACTTTATCAACAAGATTCAGACTTTGCCACCACCTATCATCTCTTGGGTACATGCGTGAATGTCACTGATTTTCACATTCAGTACAGATTGTTATGTCATCTAGGCCATCTATGTGTTCTTGCAAGTGAGCATGCAAAGATTATTTGGGAGGCTCACTACATTCGAATGGTAGGAAATTTTGGCATGGAGTAAATTGTGTCCGTTCTACGGAAACATTTTTATTGGACAAAACTTCCACAGGATGTCAGCAAGTATATCATATCTTTCACTGCATGTGCCATTGCCAAGCCAACCATCAAGAAGTAAGGCTTATACACCCCTCTTCCTATTCCTGAGAGGCCTTAGGAATCCATATTGATGGATTTCATTTCTAGCCTTTTGTCCACCAAGCAAGACAATTATTGTGTATTTGTGGTAGTTGATCAGTTTTCAAAGATGGCCATTCTCACAGCCTGCAATAAGAGCATCACAATGACATATACTTCCAAGATCTTCTTTGAATGAGTGTGGGTCCATTTTGGGATACGTTAGACCATCATCTTCGATTGGGACAGCAGGTTCCTCAACACATTTTGGTCGAGCCTCTGGTCACTGTTGGAAACCAAGCTCACTAAATCCACTACCTTCCACCCTCAAACCAATGTCCAAACAGAGGTCGTCAATCAGATGATTGTGCACATCTTGCGCATGTATAACTCTAAGCATCCACTACATGGGATGAGAGTCTTCCCTATGTTCAACACAGCTACAACAGGGCTCTCCATAGCTCCACTAGCCATAACCCCTTTCAGGTGGGGCTGGGATTCTAACCCGTAGGTCCCATTGATGTTGTACTACCTCTGGTAACAACACAGACATATTTTTCCCATGTTCAGCCTAAGACCGATAAATCCACCAAATTCATTGAGCGGATTCAACACATCCGCCAACAGGTCCATGAGAATTTGCAAAAATCCAATGTTAAGTACAAGTAGTTCCATGATCAACATCGGGTATCGCACCAGTTTCAGGTGGAAGACAAGGTTTGGTTACATTTGCAGAAAGAGCACCTTATAGGGACCCATCTAAAGCTCCACCCACTTCTCTATGGGACTTACACTATTACCAAGGTTGTGGGTAGCAATGATTTTGAGCTCAACACTCCACCCTTCCTTGGCTTGCACCCAGTGTTCAATGTGGACCTCCTTCAGCCATATTTTCCACCATTATTGGACACCTCATAGATCGCAGAACAATTGACACGAACAGAGCTCAACCCTGACTGCATGGAATAGTCCTCAACTAATCAGATAGTGGACACGTAGGTCAAGGGCACTCGTCAACAGAGGATCTAGCTTTATCGGGTTGTCAAGGCAGGGCATCTCCTCCACCAAGGCAAGTGGCTCAGTCGGGGCCAAATTCAGCAGAAGTTTCCTCACCTGATGGTGGAACTAAACGCAATGGAGACCATTTCTTCCTAAGGGGAGAGGATTGATCCAGGTGGATATTGGTGGCCATCCACCTATTCCAACTGGATCCTATTGACAGTTTTTAGTTCAACACATTCTTCTGTAATTCTTTGTAATTTTGGGTTCTACACTTTTGGGGATGTATGAATCCCTACACAGCTTCTAGGTGGAGATTGGTGGCCTCCCACCTAATCCAATTGGCTTATTTTGAATGTTTTCATATCAACACATCTTTTTGTACTTCTAGGGCCATTTTAGGGCCCTAGACAGTGTTTTTTTGTCTTTCCATAGTCAAACTAAAGACAGAGTCAAAGTTTGATGGAATAATGTGTAATTCTCAAAAATGCCTTTCCAATGGGCTATCGCAGGCCTAAAATGGAGGTCATATGAAAAATCTACGACCCTGGGAAGTTGAGGTACCAACTTACCCATCAGGGCTCACATAACTTTTGACATTTCATCTCCTAGGGTAAGGTTGCAGTTTTACAGTTTCAACTTATTTCATTTATTCAATAGAAGTTATTATTCATTGGATATTTTTTGTTGTTATTTGTATCTATGTGTTATTGTATTCAATATGTTATTCATTTCGTACCACTCATAAATCTCGATCAATTCACCTTGTAGTTGCAAAGCATGTGATGAGATACCTTAAGGGTACGTTGGATTATGGTCTCTATTATACTGGAGAACATGACTTCAGACTATGTGGTTATACTGATTCAAATTGGGAAGGAAGTGTTGAAGTCAAGAAGAGAACATTAGGATGTTATTTCAGTTTGGGTTCAACCATGACTTCATGGAAAAGCAGGAAGAAATCTAGCATTTCTCTCAGCACAGCAGAAGCAGAGTAAATTGCAGCATGTTCAGCTAGTTGTGAATCCATATGGCTTCGAAAGTTGTTGACAGGTTTGTTCTATCTGGAGATGGAAGCCACTATGATTCTATCTAATAACCAGAGTTTTATAAAGATGGTATAGAACCTAGCGTTCCATGATAAGTTGAAGCACATAGAGATATGGTATCACTGCATTCGTGATATGGTGCAGAGGGGAGTTGTAATGCTTCAATATTTTGGCACATATGAGTAGGTTACATATGTGTTGACCAAGTATCCTCTATAAATTATAACCTTGTACAATATCTATTGCAAACTAATATTCAGAAAAGAACAGAAAAGATACAATGGCAAATACAAACATTACACAGAGATTTTTCACCTGGAAACCCAAACCGGGAAAACCAGCATATATTATATTCATACATTGTGTTACATTGTTTACAATACAATGTACATATAGGATCCAGCGGCATCCAAAACCCTAACCCAATGACCTGGATTAGTCCAAAACCCTAATTCCTTAACCAGAAATAGAAAACCATTGGCAAAAAACCATGTGCCGAAAAACCACCTAAATATCATGTGGTCCCAGAAATATGTCGTCCCAGTAATATGCCGTCCCGGAAATATGTCGTCCCGGTGCGAAAAAAAAATTTGGGGATACTTCCCCCGAACCCCCGCATGAGGGGCTTCGCCCCCCTCCACCCCCCTCTAACCCCCCTGCGCGCCCAACATAGACGCTCAGACACTAATACTCGTGCAAAGAATATAACACATACCCAACATTCTCCCACTTGTTTTTTTCTTTGCACACAAGGGGTTACAGGGTTACATAGTCAACAATCCAAGGCAACAATGTCCATGGATCCTCTACACCAAGAGAACTTCTCAGTACTCACAGATTTTGTTAATGAATCTGCAACATTCTTCAAAGTGTCCACCTTCATCAGTGATACTTTCTTTTCTTCAATAATGTCTCTCACAAAGTGATATTGAACATCAATGTGCTTTGTCTTNTGGTTCTTCGCTAAGAAAATTTCACTCTGACTATCACACTCTATCCTTACAGCTTCTTGTACCAACCTAATACCTGAACACAATATTTGTAACTATACTGCTTCCTTACTTGCATGAGTGGCTGCCATGTATTCATATTATGTAGTTGAAAGTGCCACTACAGCCTGTCTTTTGCTCATCCAACTTATTGCTCCTCCAAATAGGTTAAACACATACCCGCTTGTAGATCTCCTACGATCCAAATTTCCAGCCCAGTCTACATCCACAAAGCCATGTATATCGACCACTCTATCCAATCTCGGTCTTCCTTCGTAGCACAATCCATAGCTAGCAGTGCCACGCAAATACCTGAAAACCCTTTTTATTGTTGTCCAATGTTCCTTCCCTGGTTTTGACACATACTTGCTCAAAACTCCCACTACATGTGCAATGTCCAGTCTAGTATAGACCATTGCATACATCAAACTACCAACTGCACTCGCATATGGAACATGAGACATGTCCTCCTCTTCTTCATGTGTCTTGGGACACTGATCCGCAGATAACTTTACACCAACAGGAATAGGAACCTTGACCGGTTTACATTCCTGCATATTAAACCTCTGCAATATTGTCTCGACATATTTTCTCTGATTTAACCAGA